>OW026522.1:22917341-23187341 GCA_932274085.1 Protocalliphora azurea | reverse complement strand
AAAAAAAAAAAAAAATATGAAGAACAAATAAATGTTGCGGCTTTTCGAAACAAATAAGAGACAATACAATAAATACAATTTATTCATAAACAAAATGAAAAAATCAGAAGAGGAAACAAATTTAAAGCCGCTGTTATTTTGGTATTTATCCAATTAACCCTTATTAACAATATGATTATTATGATTTTTTTCTATGCACATCCTTTTACTCATATGTATAGGAAACTATTTGTATGACCAATGATATGTGTTTTATATTAAAAAAGAATTTTTCCTAGTGTTAGCTTACTTTTTGGGGGTAACCCTTAATCTGTATGTTCCGTTGCCTGCAGCAGATCCTGTTTGAATGTGTGTGTTTCTTTTATTATTCCTTAAATCAGTGTGTGAATAAAATTTGCCAGTATATGTTTGTTTGTGTTTAAGTATCATTTCAATTCATATTTTATGGCTGTTTAGTTTCTTTTTCTTATCAAATTAAAATTATATTTATATGCTTGAATGGAATCGTATAATGGTAAAAGAGTGATAAGTTTGGTCATTGAAATTATGAAAAGTTTATGGGGATTTTTTTTTTTGCAAACAATAACAACTTTAAAATATGGTTTCTACAAATTGGTAAATATTTTTCTCATCAAAATGGAAACTTGTTTTGTAATAAAAATGTTTCAGATGTCTTAATAAATATTTAAAAAAAAATTTGTTAGTAGGTAATATTTTTTAAAATCACTTACCATTTTTCATAAATATATTTTTCTATGTCTTTTAATGATGGTTTACATAAAATTAAATATCTGAAATAAAAAAAGAAATACAGTTAGAATGTAAAAAAAAATATGGAAAATATTAGGGGTTTGATATTAAAATTTAATTAAATAATTCATTGGTAAAATCAATAGTTAATGAATTATAAATGTTATTTTCACTTAGCTAAAAATTTATAGATTCAATCATTCATTAATTAGCTATAAATATTTTCGAAGCACATACAAAATTTTGAAGTTCGTTTTAGCAATTTAAAATTGAATTAAAAGGAAACTATACGTTTTTTTTTATTAATTAAATTAAGCAGTTTGCTTAAGCCTAAAGGCTTTTTCAGTAATTCCTTTAATTACAATCCAGAATGCCTTAATTTAATTTAAATTATTTTTAAAAAAGTTCTATTAAATTATTAATAAGAAATTCAAAATGATTTCAATTATTTATATATATTTCAAAACAACAAAGTCTTAACATATATTTAATTCAAATTCTACATAGAAAAAAATATTTACGAAAAAATTTCAATTAAATTATTAATCAGAATTTTAAAATGATTTAAATTATTTTTATAATTAAATAAATTATAATATATAAATTATAAAATTTTATAATTAAATGAATTATAAAAAATAAAAACTATTCCAATTATTTTTTTAATTGTATCAATTATTCAATTGATCACAATTTAAATTTTGTAGTATTTTTTACTAAAAATATAACAATTCATGTACTTTCAATTATTTTTCTTCTTGAAACAATTAATAAATTAATGAAATATAATTTTCATTTCATAAGTGGTAATTTGAATAATTGAATATGCAATTTTTTTTCATAGGTTGAATTTCAAATAAAAAAAATAATTGATTATGTATTATTTATAATAGGTTGAATTTCAATTAATAAAATAATTGAATATGTATTATTTATAATTGAAATTGGATTTTAAACTTTTCTATATAAAATTTGAAGTTAAAAATTTTGTGGTTTAACTAGATGATGTTTACAGAGAACATCACGGTGGGACACTGAAGAGAGCTGATCAAGGTCGTGACTGACTAGAAAATGCATTCCATTCCATTTACAAAGTATTCTTCCAATTATTACAATTGAACTTTAGCCTGAATAATTTTTAAATAATAATTATAACCAAAAAAGTTCGAATGAAAATTAATAATTAATTTTATATATAGAATAGATATAGAAGATATTTTTCTCCTGTAACTATTTTTATTTAGTATTGATTTCATTATAAATAAAAAAAACTATGAAAAAATTTTATTTTTTATGAAAAAAAATTGGGAAAAAAATGTCAATATTTAATTCATATTTATGAAATTTTTTCTCTGTGTACGATATTTCGAATCCTATATATATTAAAGGATTAAAGGATAAGACTAAAGTTGTGCCTAAGTTCAGATAATTTCAGACTAAAACATTGAGTTATGATAGACAATTTTAAGAATTTTGTCATGGATTTCTTATAGCATATATAGCATATTTTTCCATACTTTGAGCTTAGCAGCATATTTTGTAATAGTTTTGATATTATGAAACAACGAAACATGAGTAGTATTTGTGGACTTTTCGTATTTTTTTTTTTTAATTTTAAGAAATATTAAAAAAGAAAGCCGCACTAGGAACAGTCAAAATTTCGTAATTTTAACTTAATTTTATTGTATTTTATTCCATTGTGTTTCATTTTTAGCAACGATTTTACTAACTTCTTTGAAATGGGTTTTTTACCATAAATTTTATATGAAAAACAGCCTTTAACTGTCGTCAAAATATTTTCCAAATTCCCCTCACACTTAAATACTAACTGACCATTTTCTATTTAGTTTTAATAACAACCACCAACATTTTATATATTTACTATTAATTTTTAAATGATAAAATGTTTTAGTAATTTTATACAAATAAAACTGCCATCAACACTTACTTTAACTGGGAATAAAAAACAGTTACACCCATCTTAACACTCTTAAAACAAACTAAATCTCCCTCCTCTTGAAATCTGAAAAAAAAAACTATGACAAATTTTTCAACAAATCTCACCCTCAACTTATAGTTTAATCTCCATGAAGAGGAAAAACCTTTTTATTTCAATTTCACATAAAGAGCCATGAAAATCATATAAATAATGCGTATGATACGCTATCAAAATTAAATAAAAATCAAAAGACAAACCAAAAACATTTTTATATTCGTAACAAGCGATAAGTAATGAATACAATATCAAAAAATAATGAATAAAAATTTATAAATGAAAAAAAAAAGAAACAATAAATATGTTTGTAGTCATCATTCTAATAACAAGGATTCGATCAGATGTTTTATAAAAGTAAAAACAAAATAGATACAAAAAAAAAAAAAAAAAAAAAATTATGGTACGAGCTGTATATTTCATAAAAATCTTAGATAAGAATTTTTCTAACAAAGGCAGCCATTACAAAAATATATATTCAGAATGCATGTATGAATGAATGGCTTGTGATTATCACCAGTTACAAATGTTGCAACATGGCGGCAGGCGTCATTATTATAAAAACAAATCTATAGCTTTGTAATAATAATGAGCATGTGTTTGTTTTCTTTTACAGCAAAAAGTTACAGAAATAAGAAAAGATCTTATAGAACGTGTATAATTCATAGAAAGTTTAGAGGAATATTTTATAAACAGGGGTTGCAACTCGTGCTACAGGAGAGTATTTTGATGTTACTTTTTAAAAGTGTCTTTAAATAATTTCCATATGCTGCTTTTGTTGTTTTTGTTATTTATAAGGGGTTTTTTTTTGGTATTATTTAAACAATTTCTTTTTGTAGAGATTTTATATTGTGTATATTTTAATAAAAGTGATACTTGAAAGTTATATTGACATTAGGTTTTTATTAACATCCTGTTTAATTGTGTTTTATTTTTCAAATATTTTCTCACTCATTAAAAATGTGTTTCATTTGAACAATGTTTGTTTGGTCATTAATTTATGGTTTTTGAAGAAAGAAATGTTATATTTAGTTTATTGTGATATTGGTTACAAATTATACTTAGGCAAATTGTAAGATAATCAACCAAACCGTTTATATTTATTGCAATAAAACTAGCAGTTTTTTTTACTTTTTAAACATTTGTATTTTATCACAATCCAGCTCGAAGGACCAACACCGTCATTAAGGACCATAGTATTTAATGGCGTTTATATATCTATCTTTAGCGGCTATTTTTTTTTTTTTTATTTCCAATCCGGTTCGATGGACTATAATAACTAATATATGTACTCAAAGAGACATCGATTTGCTCTAAAGTTTTTAGTTTATCCAATACTTCTCACTTCCTAATATTTATACAAATTTACGAAAGATTCACGCAAGAAGAAATTTGTGGATTTTTTAATAACTCAGATATTTTGAAAGGCCCAAATAATATCCCAGCAAAAAACGTTGCTTACTTGGATGCAATAACAACTGATGAAAGCAATACATTGCTTACTTAGTTGCATATACACTGCCTGCCACTTGAATAAGGAATCACATTTTTTTAACTTTAATTAAGTATATCTCCTAAACTAAAGTTCAGAAAAAAAATAATTTTGTGCGCAACCGAATTTCAAAGTATTGGCTTTAGTTTCCTGAAGAAATAAAAAATATACATATTTTGTTATACTAAAATTATGCATTTATTTAAAGACATGTATTTCGTGTATCACTTGAATAAGAAACATTTTAAAACTAAGTAAACTGTTATTTATTTTTAAATTTTAGGTTATAAAAATGAAAGTTATTATCTTCTAGCACTCAATTAGTAATGACTACTGCCAACATTTTTAGAAATAACCTCAAAAATGCGATATGGCATCGACTAGTATAATGGCGCTAAGTAATTTAGCGAAATTGAACTCCATGCTTCCGTTATTGCATCCTTTAAGAATTCTATCGTCTCAAATTGTTTTCCTCCTCCTTCATAAACTTTTCTTGCAAGACATTTTCAGGTCTGATGACCAATCCAAAAGTTGAATACCTTGTTGATTAATCCATTGTTTTACTGCTCAGGCGGTATGAATGGGAGCGTTGTCGTGTTGGTACGTCCAAGGTATGGGTCCAAAGAAATCATTAAATTATGGAAATGCTTCCTCCAGAATGTTTTTGTAAGTCGTTGCAGTCATTTTGTTGGATACAAAAACCAATTTTATGGTACCATAATACGAAATGGCACCCCATACCATTATTCCGCCCTCTCGGCTAATTCTTCCTTATTTAGGTCATGAAAGTAATAATTATACCCGTCGGACCATCAATACTAAACTTTTTTTCATCGGAAAATACAACTTTAAACCATTTGTCGGAACATGTCATTGTATATTTGGCAAACTGTAGACGTTGTAATTTGCGTTTTTCAATAAGTGGTGTTTCTTTTGCAGTTCTCGTCGGACTATGTATGGGCACGACTTTAAAATACAGTGCACTGTTCTTAGACTGGCACTGACTCCACTTTTTCACGTATTTTTGATACCGACATGGCAGAATTTGATGAAATTCTAAGAATTTTTCGTCTTTCTTTTGGAGCTGTTGCCATGTTCTTCCGCCCTTTCATGTTTTTTCCATATCTTTTCACATTATTTAAATAATTGTACACAACTGTCTTTCCTCTATTAATGTTTTTGGCTATTTGGACCGGATTCTGACCCTGAGATTTCAAAATCAAAATTTTTTCTTTTTCAGAGTTATTAGGAGCCTTACCACGTTCCATTTTGAATAAAAACTATTCAAAAACTATCAAATTAAAAACTCTCTAGCCGTTTATATTGAAAGAAATTCAAATTATAGCCTCCCTGATTAATATTAAAAGAATTCCTTATTCAAGTGACACACGAAATAGTACCACAGAAATACATGTCTTTAAATAAATGCATAATTTTAGTATAAGAAAATATGTATATTTTTTTATTTCTTCAGGAAACTAAAGCCAATACTTTGAAATTCGGTAGCGCACAAAATTATTTTTTTTCTGAACTTTAGTTTAGGAGATATACTTAATTAAAGTTAAAAAAATGTGATTCCTTATTCAAGTGGCAGGCAGCGTAACTTCCACATAGCTTCCCTCTTGTGAGTACGAGCCACCAATAAAATATGTTATTACAAAATTAAGAAGCAGAAACTAAATTCTAGAAATTTTTGGAAATGAGCTCATAAAATAGTTGGACTCTTTCCCCAAAAAAAGTAAATATCATTTAATGGGATAAAGTGAGCAAAATGTCTTTCATCATATGGTACAAGTGAGTTCCAAATTTTGCATATCCTTACAACATATGATCGTTGCATCATCAGTGTATTGAATCGCGGACATGTCAACCCTCGAGATCGATACGTAATATAACCTGGTGACCCAAACTTTAAGGCTTTATAAAAAAGTAACATCGACCTTACTTTAACGTTATCAAGGAAAGAACAGCCTTAAAAGTCTATTGTATAAGCAGAAACATGATCTCTAATACTTAATGCATATACAAAACGTATAATTCTGGTAAAATATTTTATTATACGTTCCAAATTTGTTTCACTTGTACAAGAATATACCTCGAGCCTATAAGAAATAATTATCATTAATGTCGCATGTGCTACCAATTTCTGAATCTTCAAGGGTAAATAGTAATGAACATTGTAAAGGATACACAATCTAAATGATAAACGAGAAAAAATATAATTGATGTACTAATCAAATGTTAGTTTATTGCCAAAGAATGTTCTTTCAAATGATAATAAACATTCCCCATTAAATTTTAATTTTCTGTGTTTTTTTCTTTAATAAAGTAGGGAACCTCGAAATGGATCACCCTATATATATATGCAAAATATCTTATATTGCTTGAAACATACCGAGTATAACCAAATTTTGTCTATTTTTATTTATTTACATATAAACTAAATGAGAATTACATTAAAGTTAGAAAACAATATTTAAAAATATTTAAACAAATATTGAAGTTTTCCAATAAGTTTGTGAAAAGGATAAGTATTATATTTATTTGTAACATTTTATTGTTATAGGAATAATAATATTAATATGATTTAAGAATAGAATATAGTTTAAGAACAAGGAAAAAGACTGCAAATATTCAATGGTTGTGGAAGTAATAATATGTTTCATATTAACAAAAAGTTGGTTCTGGTAAAAATATTTAAAAACATATAATTTTTGCAGTCAATCATATTAAAATTCTTATTGAGTGTAAACATTAAATGACAAAATTGAATCAAAATCATTGTTATCATAAACACAGAGTTATTAAAGTTCAATAAAACTAACAAGGAAAACATAATACTATGATAATACTGTAACCATGTTTTTTCTCTGTATACAAGGCAAGTTTTTCAAGCCTTTTCGCTTGGAAAGTAAGCTTTTGGATATTTCACAAATATTTTACAAAAAATGCATATTTTTGAAGTCTTTGCATAAATTTGCATACAATGAGTATCAAAATTAGTTTTGTTAACAAAAACGCTATTTTTTGAGATTTTTTGGAGTTTGATTAACTTATCTGTATAAATGATTTTGCAAATTTTTAAATACTCCGTACATAATTGTAAAGAAAAAAATTCATACGTATCAAACATGAATAACAAATTTCATTAAGGTATATTTTTAACATAATTTTACTTTTTTTATAAAAAATCGAAAACTATCATAATTTCATATATTTTTTTTTTTTTTTTATATAAGAAAACACTTGAATTTGTCTGTTTTTCTATGCATATTATCCCATTTTTCGTGCTTTTCAAGCGCATTTTTTTGCATTTTTTTCGTCGTTCACTTTTAAACTTGCCCTGGACATGAGTCTTAAATTTTATGATTTGAGAAACTGTCAAAAATTTAATAATCAGATAAAAATATTTAAAATATAATTAAATTGTTATGATTTAAATAGCATCTAATATTTAAATCTTAAAATATTTTAAATTTTAATTTTAAATTTTAAAATTTGATCAAAATAAAATGAATTACTCAACCTATTTTGAAAACCCAGAGTTATATCCAGCATAGAAAAATCTAAATCTGAACATCTTATAGAGAAAAGTGTTTAACTTATGTAAAAAGAGATTCAAAAGCAATTCAAAATTTTTAAAGAAGTGCTTAGAGTTAAAAATGGCTGATTGAAAATAAATTGAATAGTTTAGAAGTAATTATTAACAACTTCCATAAAAGAGTAAAATTTGCACTTAGTTATAAATCTGAAGTGGTGAATATGTTGTTCCTTAGTTATATCGAAAGAAAAGGAATATTTCCGTAAATAAAATATTTTAGAAATGAGGTCGGGCCTCAGTAGGAAAGCCCGTTCAGTGATAGGTAATTCTTTAAATTCACTAAAGTTTCCGCCTGCTTTGCTACTGGGACATTTACGATAAATACAAATAAAATTTATATGAAGCGCTAAAACTACTTCGTTGCAGCCGTTTAAAACCCTTAATAATTATATGTAGTTATTTGACGTTTTTTTTTTAATTCTTATTTGTCTTTTGGTTTTTATATCGTTTGTTTGTTTGTTGTTGCTGCTGCTGTCATTGTGATTTCTATTATAATTTGATGATTGATAAAGTGTTTTTTAAACATTGTTAACTTATTAAAATGTTGTAATTGTATTTAATGGTTTTTGAAAATATGTCCTTTCTTGGGTAAGATAAAAAAAGTTGTTTTAATTTTTGTTAATGAAATATAAGGGTGACTTAAGCTAAATAGGTGGACTTTTATAATGATGGATAACTAGAAAAAATGAAAGAGAGATATGGTAACTGATAGAAAACTTTTAAATGAAAATTTTGCAACATAGAGTTAATGAAGAGAGATTTTAAAAATATAAGATTCGTAAATAACAAATTAACTTTTTGGGAATAAATCTTGTTAAAATATCAATTTGTTAATTAAATTTCTATTTTATTTTTCTAAAACTTCTTTAATTTGATAGCAAAACTATTGATTTATAATTTAATTGAGAAATACAGTCTAAATTATTTCCAATAAATATAGAGAGATTTTAATTTTTGTTTTCCTTTTCAAAGAATCCTAAGGAATGACCCATCATCTTTTATCTTTGTTATACCTTTAACAAACAAATTTCTTTAGAAATAAAATTTCAAAACTACACGTGTCGGTATTATTTAAAACTATCATCTAAACAATTGCTCTTATAACTCCTCTAACACCCTCAAAATCGGGGACAACAATAAAAAAATAAATAAATTACAATTATAATATTGGGAAGAAAAAACAGTAAAACAAAGAAATCACTCAATTGTAACAAACTAATTTTACAAGGAAATATTTGACCAGAATACAAAAGCGGAAGTTGCCGAAACAACTAAGAAGTACTTAAAACCTTAAACAATTTTGCTCTTTTTTTATTTAAAAACACATGCAATAAAACTAAACAAAAACCATATAAAAATTAAAACTCAAAATCTTAAAACAAAAAAGGAAAAAGTGACCAATGGCCTAAAAATATTTAGTTAAAATAAAGGCAGGTACTCGTAATAAGCACGCTTCAAGCAGACGTGCAAAATTGTGTAGATTTTTTTATGAACTTGACAAACTCTTATTCAATAAAGGAGCTAAAAATTGCAAAGAATTTTATAACAGCTGTTATAGAGGATTTTAATATAAAGAAAATTCTTAAGAATTTAAAAAATATTCATTCAATCATTAATTTTATAAATGTAAGATTTTGCAAAAACACAAGTCAATAAGGGTAGACCCTGTAATGCCCTATTATAAGAATATTTATTTCCATGTAATACTTCCATTAACTACTTTGAAGGTAATTAAAAAAAAAAGAGCAAATAAGTTGAATTTACTATCAAACAACAAAGAAGTAAATAAACAAATAATAAATAAACAAAAATAAATAAATAAACAATAAATAAATAGTAAATAAATAAATAAGTAAAGAAATAA
Source organism: Protocalliphora azurea (assembly GCA_932274085.1). NCBI lineage: Eukaryota > Metazoa > Arthropoda > Insecta > Diptera > Calliphoridae > Protocalliphora > Protocalliphora azurea. The sequence continues at coordinate 23,177,641 of OW026522.1, read as the reverse complement.
ATTAATAAATAAATATATAAATAAAAAATAAATTAATAAATATATAAATAAATAAATAAAAATAATAATAAATAAACAAATAAATAAATAATTAAATAAATAAATAAACAAATAAATAACTAAATAGTACATAAATACATATATATACATAAATATATAAATAAAAAAATTAAATAAACAAATAATAAATAAATAAATAAGTAAATAAATAAACAGTAAATAAATAAATAATTAAAGAAATAAATTAATAAATAAATATATAAATAAAAAATAAATTAATAAATATATAAATAAACAAAAAATAAATAAACAATAAATAAACAATAAATAAATAAGTAAATAAATAAATAAGTAAAGAAATAAATTAATAAATAAATATATAAATAAAAAATAAATTAATAAATATATAAATAAATAAATAAAAATAATAATAAATAAACAAATAAATAAAATATAAATAAATAAATAATTAAATAAATAAATAAACAAATAAATAACTAAATAGTACATAAATAAATATATAAATAAATATATAAATAAAACAAAGTAAATAAACAAATAATAAATAAATAAATAAGTAAATAAATAAATAAACAGTAAATAAATAAATAATTAAAGAAATAAATTAATAAATAAATATATAAATAAAAAATAAATTAATAAATATATAAATAAACAAAAAATAAATAAACAATAATTAAACAATAAATAAATAAGTAAATAAATAAATAAGTAAAGAAATAAATTAATAAATAAATATATAAATAAAAAATAAATTAATAAATATATAAATAAATAAATAAAAATAATAATAAATAAACAAATAAATAAAATATAAATAAATAAATAATTAAATAAATAAATAAACAAATAAATAACTAAATAGTACATAAATAAATATATAAATAAATAAATAAAAATAATAATAAATAAACAAATAAATAAAATATAAATAAATAAATAATTAAATAAATAAATAAACAAATAATAAATAAATAAATAAGTAAATAAATAAATAAACAGTAAATAAATAAATAATTAAAGAAATAAATTAATAAATAAATATATAAATAAAAAATAAATTAATAAATATATAAATAAACAAAAAATAAATAAACAATAATTAAACAATAAATAAATAAGTAAATAAATAAATAAGTAAAGAAATAAATTAATAAATAAATATATAAATAAAAAATAAATTAATAAATATATAAATAAATAAATAAAAATAATAATAAATAAACAAATAAATAAAATATAAATAAATAAATAATTAAATAAATAAATAAACAAATAAATAACTAAATAGTACATAAATAAATATATAAATAAATATATAAATAAAAAAAGTAAATAAACAAATAATAAATAAATAAGTAAATAAATAAATAAACAGTAAATAAATAAATAATTAAAGAAATAAATTAATAAATAAATATATAAATAAAAAATAAATTAATAAATATATAAATAAACAAAAAATAAATAAACAATAATTAAACAATAAATAAATAAGTAAATAAATAAATAAGTAAAGAAATAAATTAATAAATAAATATATAAATAAAAAATAAATTAATAAATATATAAATAAATAAATAAAAATAATAATAAATAAACAAATAAATAAAATATAAATAAATAAATAATTAAATAAATAAATAAACAAATAAATAACTAAATAGTACATAAATAAATATATAAATAAATATATAAATAAAAAAAGTAAATAAACAAATAATAAATAAATAAGTAAATAAATAAATAAACAGTAAATAAATAAATAATTAAAGAAATAAATTAATAAATATATAAATAAATAAATAAAAATAATAATAAATGAACAAATAAATAAAATATATATAAATAAATAAATAAATAAAACGTAAATAAACAAATAATAAACAAAAATAAATAAATAAACAATAAATAAAGAGTAAATAAATAAGTAAATAAATAAGTAAACAGTAAATAAATGAATAAATAAATAAAGAAATAAATAAATAAATAAAAAATAAATAAAAATAATAAATAAATAAAAAATAAATAATAAATAAATAAATAAATAATTAATAAATAATAAATAAATAAATGAAAAATAAACAAAAAATAAATAAACAAAAAATAAATAAATAAATAAATAAAAATAAACATTCCTACGGGATATTTCAAAAAGGAACTTTTACCAAGATATTTGAGTCAGCGTTCCTGCATTGGCAGACGATCACATAGAACACGTTCAATCGACTTTTCACCCTCCTCTAGACAATTTCTACAGAAATCATCCGCACCTAACATAAAATGTACCGTAAGAATTTCCGTTAAAAGTTATATTATTTTTCTTCTGTATGCCAAAAGGGCTCTAGTTCTCCAACTATCAATTTATGGTTAAAGGAAACAAAATTTAAAAATAAAATGTTCAAATATAAAGTTACTTCTTAACTTTCAAAACGAGGTTGCAAAAATAATTTAAATGTTCTAAAAACTATAAATTTTTATAGAGAAAAAAAATATAAGTCCAAAAAAAAAGATCAAAATTTTTCAACAAATATCAATTTTCAAAAAAAAAAAAAAATAATAATAATAATAAAAATATATTTATCAGAAAAATAATTCAACAGACGGACATTACACATCACGGCTGTAACTTTTTTAAAGTTTTTTTGTTCAAATATCAAAATGGCCCGCCCCAGCATAGTCAAATAGGCTATTGAAAATTATTAAAAAAATGGCATTACATTTTCGTGGTTGTCAAAAAAAAGTTCACCCACAAAACGCGGTAGTTTGTTTTATATTTTTAATTATTCTTTTTTTATAATTACGTGTTTTAAATATTCCAAGTATGTGTTTAATATTTAAAAATAATGGTTTTTAAAAGAAGTCGTTAAAGCGTTTTGAAATATATAGATATGCTTCAAGTGGTTATTGTGGATGGGACTTTTTCCTAAGCACTCAATTTGCTATCACATTCCAAATTTCGACAGGAGAATAATGAACATCCATCTGTGCTTCTATAACATCCCTGTACTATCCGTTTCTTGTGCACTCGTCCCAAGAATAACTTTATTCCCTGATACCCAGTCTTGTCTGACACTATACCGGCCTAACTGGGATAGAGATTGATAACAGCTGAGTATATGTAAAATATACTGATTGCAACTTATTTATGGTCCTACGAACTGGATACTTGTTGACGACGCTACTAATGAAATGTGGGGCACACAATATACCAATTCCATTCTGCTAGTGTCTAATTATAACTCACAAATACCAAATATAGAAAATATAAATCTAATAAAAACTACTTGTTTAAATTAAAATTCAAGCAATAAATCTCCTGCTTAAAATACCTTCTATAGAATACTAGTGATCTTAAGCGATCATGCCAATTTTAAATAAAAATCTTTGCACAATTAAAAAACAAAAAAAAAATCAATCTTTAAATGTAATAAAAATAAATTTGACATTAAAATGTGTTAAGTACCTACTTATAAATGTCATTAAAGGAGTTTCCTTAAAGGAAAGACCCTCCTCTATGACAAATTTTCATGTTTATTGGTTTATTGTTTAAATTACACAATTAACAAGATTTTATAGCTACTTAACAGACTCTAAACCAAACACACACAGATGCTAGAGTAACAAAACAACAAGAAAAAAGTCCTGTGTGTGTCCTTTCATTCACAAAAAACACAAACTCCATACATTCATTCATCTCAAAATGATCGAACACTCGTGTTCAGTTTTACATGTAATAACAGCACAATAAAAGCAACAAAAACACAATACAACTCATTGATTTAAAACTCACAAAAGAACAATTATCAAAAAATAAAATTCTTATAAAACTATAAGTAAACCAAACAATAAACTACTAAAATTATATAAAAAAAAAGAACTATAAAACTCAACAATTTCAATAAACAAAAAAACGTCAAGAAAAATAATAAGAAAATCTGTTTAAAATTTCATTTGACAAATAAACATCTAGTAAACAATAACTGAAAAATATTGAACATTTTGCCGCCAAAAATTCTAAGAATTTTTTGGATTTTTTTTTTTTTCATTAGACATTCAGGCGTCTTGTCTAAGACGGGTTTAGTTCATTCTATAAGAATAAAAGTCATAAGGATCAAACACAGCTTAGGAATAAAGAAAAAGAGACAATATTTTTGTTTTGTTAAAGAAACCTTATTTGTCAATCTTTTAAAGCGATTTAGAAATAAGTTAGTTTTGTGTTAAATAATATGTGTTCGTTTTTGAATATTTTAGGCAAAATTCATTATGAATATTAATTTACCTACATAAAATTGCATGATTTTTTGAGGTATGTTAGAATTTTTAAGAATTTTGTAAGAAATAAATTTTGGTGAACAAATAAAATGGAGCGAAACGAATTTGGAACAAAAATTTGTTTACCGTTTTATGTATCTATTGAATCTGCCTTTTTTAGCAACTCACAATATATATTAAAATCTTAAAAAGAGAGCATAGCTAGGAGAATAATTGGTCCATCCTCCTAGTAACAAGAAGAAAAATCGCCTCTACGAAGCCTTGAATTTGGTTAGACTTCAGTAAGAAGCCTTGCTAGAGGGTTGGAGTGAGTCTGTAGTTTTTTAGTGTATTTTTCAATGTGCTTTTTAAACTCGTCTTTTATCACTCGTATTACTGGGTGTTCCCCATAATTGTATGCCATATATCCAAATTGGATTTGAAACGGTTTTATACAGGAAGACTTTATTGTCAAGGAGTAGTTTTGATTGGCCAATGAATGCTAGAATTTCATATGAAGTTTCTTGGTTTCTATATGACAACGCTAAGTTAGTCGCTTATCTAAATGAGTACCAAGGCATGTAGCATAATCTAACTGAGTTATACTTATGCCATTAAGTGTAACAGGATTACAGGTTCCTCTTCTGAAGGTGAATGTAACATGCTTACTTTTCAATTCATTTACTCGTATACGCCAGTTTTTCAACCATGTCTCCACATATCGGACGTAAATATCAAGTCGGTCCAAGAACACTTCCCTGTGGAACAGCTGCTTCGTTATACTTTACTTTAAATAAACGGTCAGATAAATAGAACTCCAGCAATTTTTGGGTACATGGTGGTGGTAAACATTTAATTTTATATTATATTAAACCTTTGTGCCAAACCTTTGTATCGAAAGCTTGCGCGACATCTAAAAAATAGCTGAAAAATACTTCTTTAATTTCCATAGGCATTGCAGGTGCATTACGTACTAGTCCATCAGAAGCTCTGAACACTATATTGCACCTAACACCTATAGACCTATACATAATTGAATCATCAGTTAATAGTGCGGAAAGCTGGAGATCAAGAATGTATGGGCACGCGAGGATATTAAGTTTAATACCCCCGCAATTCAATCAATTTACCGACTATATGATTCCCCAGATTGACTTCGGAAATACTATTAAAGTCCTATTCCCCACCAGTAGTGAATGGAGAAGGGGAAATCTTCTTGAACAATATGGAACTAGGATATACACTGACGGCTTAAAGATGAACTGCGTTGTCGGCTCTGGTGTCTTCTCTAATGATCTTGGAATTAGACACTCATGTAGGCTCCCTGACGAGGCAAGTGTATTCCAAGCGGAAATATTAGCGGTCAAGGAAGCGTGTAAACTAATTCGCAAAAAATAGATGGCGAAATCTGGACAAATGTAGAGTCGCGAAAGAAACGTGGCCTACCTACAACGAAAAACGTTCAATGCAACTCATTGGCTACAAACGCAAAGACATCTCGAGATTAATAGCATTGTTTACAGGTCACTGGACGATCGGAAAACATGCAAGCAGACTTGGTCTCCCTTACAATGAATATTGTCGTAGTTGTGGCAATCGCGGGAAGGAGGAGACAGTATTTCATCTTCTATGTGAATGCCCAGCCTTGAACGCAAGCAGACATAAATTTCTGGGAGGGTACCAATTAGACAACCTCTGTGAGATATCTGACATCATTAAATATCTCAATGCTACAGGCTGGATCTAATTAATTTATTTTCTCATTGTTCTTCCCTACACGTCTATCTTATGACAGACTCAATACAACTCATTCACCTGGCGAGTAGTGTGGTTCCATCAAAACGGATTCGAACGAGTCTAATTGATTGCCCGTAAGGTTACGGGCTACCACGTAAACCAACCAACTTCTTTAATTCAAAACATTTCCTTTTCTCCCCAGTTCGACGATTCACTTGTTCTATGGTTCGATGTTTTTCATGAAAACCAAACTGGTGAACTAGTAGGATATTTCTATCGGTGAAGAATGGTATAATTTTCTTTTAAATACTTTCTCGAACAGCTTCGACAAACAAGATAGTAGGATAATAGTTCTATAAGAAGATATCATAGTGGAAGCCTTTTCTGGAATGGTATCATTTTAATCTGAGAAGTTTTTCATATTTTAGGAAAAACTCTCAGTTTTAAGATCGCATTGAAAATTATTTACAGTACAATTATTGGCACATTTGGTAGGTTTTTAATCATGGTGTTATTGAATCATATCCAGGTGATTTTCTAACATTTATATTTCCTTTGATAACTATATTATTGTCCTCTGGGTTAATTATATCGTAATTTGTCTCTGCCAATACAAAACTATTTGTTCGGGGATTCGGTTCAAAGACTGAGCCTAAATAGCATGCGAATAATTTGGCTTTATTTTATGAACTACCTTCCCAGGTATCGTTAGCTTTCCTTCCAGTCTCCCTAATATCTTTCGCTGCCTCCCATAAGGAAAAATTTGTATATTTATTATTTGTTAAACTTTCAATGTAATTTTTACTATCTCGATCTTCTTCTATTTGAAGGGCTTTTCTTAGTTTTTTAATTGCTGTGTACAGTTTCAGCTTTGCAGCTGGAGATCTAGTTTGTTGCCATTCTCTTTTAACTTGCGTTTTTTCAAGAAGAAGTTTTTTAATGTCATAATTGAAAATATGCTTATTATCTTTTTTAAAAGTTTCACTTTTTGAATGATCCAAGGCTGAATTAATTAATGACGTAAAATCATTGACACATTTGTTTATATCTTCCTCACACCGAAAATATGGATTTATGTGGATGTGAGTACTGATGTGTTTTCTATATTTTAAACAATTTGTCCTATAAAAAATATTCGTACGATAATTTGGTATGTTAGTCCTTCCATAATATCTTACTAATATTGCAAAATGGTCAGAAGTTAAGTTATATGAAATTTAATTTCAGTTTATATTTTTGGATATAGCAAAATCTATGAGATCTGGAATTTTTCTGGGATCAATCGGCCAGTACGTTAGATGTCTAGGGGATACGAAATCCATGCGATCAACTAGTACCTTGTTAAACTGTCTACCTCTGGGATTTATCAATCTAGAACCTCAGTAAGTGTGTTTGGTATTATAGTCGCCACATGCCAGGAAACGATCTCCTAGTGTGTTAAAGAATTCCTTAAATTTCTCCTTGATCACTGAAAATTGCATTAAATCACCAGCGAAATACTCAAGATGAATATAAGTTGACTGCAGGTATTCTTTTGAGAATTCATCTAGGGCATAATGTTGTATTCGATTTCTAATTAATATACCAGTACCACCATGTGCTTTACCAGCCCAATGGTTTGTAAAATAGAATGAGTAACCTTTAATATAAAAACTGTATCTATTTGCAAGATGTGTCTCTGAGACTAGGTAGGTAGGTAGGGAAGGGTTGCCCAGCACTCATAAGAGTGCTTGTGCATCCACTCGGAGACCTAAAGATCCATTGTGAGTCCCTTCATAAAGAATATAGAAAGAAACTAGAAAGAAACTACAGATGAGATATAGAAAAGAGCAGGAAGGAAAATGATAGAGAAAAAAGCTGAGACCAAGAAAAGTATAGAAGAGAATAGAAAGAATCAGAAAAGGAAAAGTAAGTCTCTGAGACTAACATCACATCAATATTTTGCTATTTCATGAAGTATGATATTTCCGGTTAATGTTGGTTTAAACCATTTGCATTCCAGAAACATACTCTCATTTTTTCGTTAAGAGAATTTGAATCATTTGGTTATAAGCTCTTAAAAGCTCTTGTATTGTGCTTTGCATGGATGACATAATGTTTTGCATGGATGTCATGTTTTTTTATTTAAAGAGGCAACTGTTTGCATAAGAGTTTGCATTTAAGTTTCTAACCCTCCCGAATTTTGGGGATATTAGGTTGTTGGAAACTCGTTCCTAAAACCTTGGCATAGCAGACATTTCCAGGTTTGGCTACGCTCGATTGATAATTTTTTTAAATTTGGGTTAACTGAAGTCATACCCTAACGCTTACTCTGGAATTTATTTAGTTAGTAGTGGTATTTACAGCTGCTACTTCAACAATGCCGTCTCTGGTTAGCTTTTGACTCTCCCTGTCTTTCTCTCTTAATCTTTTCCATAATTCCTTATGAAAAGATTAATTGGCTGAATGATCGCCACCGCAGTTGCCACATTTTCTCTTGAGAACTTTTTTCACACGTCTATTTGTTATGAGAAAAACAAAATTAAATTAAGTTCTAGTTAAAAAATTAGAATTGTTATTTAAAATTCTTTGAAATAGTCAATTTTAAAGATTTAAAGTTTATAATAATTTGAGTTGTAATTTGAGGTTGGGAGGAATTTCGATCGATTTAAAATACGGACTAATAGGTTGAAAACAATGATCTGGAATTCGGCAAATCACTTAATAAGGCATTTTAATACCAGTATGGAAATTTTATCTGGGCCAATCGAATTAAATGATTTAATAGCTTATATAACTTTAGTCATTGCAAAAAGTAGTGGTTTGTCCATAGTTAGAAGATTGTCAAGTTTGGCAATATGGTGTTATACGACCGTATTTCCTTTATTCGTCGAGTTTACTACGTCGACTACAACTTTTTATCGATAAATTATTTAAAAAAAATTTGTTCACCAAAAGGCACAAAAAAACTCCTCTAGCTGAACAAAATCCCATGGGGAAATTTTTTTAAATATTTTTATCAATAACAAGCTTAAAATTACGAATTTTTTAAGACCGATTTTACGAAAAAAAAATCGAAACTTTTTTTTTTGCCAAAATGTGATGAAGATGTTACAAATTTTGGAAATATTTTTTCCGTATTCAGCTTATAAATACGCATCGTTTTAGGGGTCGTCTTCCTACATCGAAAAATAAAAAAAACTTTTTGCTCCGGATACTCCCCAGCAAAAAATTTGGTAATGGGTAGTAGTTATTTCATACGTTACAAAGTAATGAGTGGTTCTTATTTATCTCATTATTTTAAAATATAAAATAACTACTTGCTGGTAATGACTTAAATAAGAAGTGATTTTTATCATTATTTAAAAGAGTCAAATAATGACATGCTAGTAAAGAGTATAATGAATGGAAAAATAGTAATAACTACTTACAGTTCAACTGTAGGTATGTAATTAACTTTTGTATTTTTTATTGTATTTTGTAGTAATTTTGTAGTTTTGTAATATTCGATTAACTACTTATTTGACGGTTTTAAATAAGTATTTTAATAATGGGGACATATTAATTCTTGGACATTTCCATACAAAGGTAATGAGTTTTTCACCCGAATTGTATGTAGTTACCAAATTTTGCAATGTAATTTTTTGGCTTACAGTGTAAATCTGGGTCTACTGTGTAGCAATCCTATTTGTCTTCAATATTAAGAAAAAATATTTAAAATCAAAAGGGTAGAAATTTATTAAAAATTGCATTCTTGTTGTGAGTGCAGCTTTAGCAAAAAACATTATTTTTGAATTTTACAATATCATTTAAAATATTTGTTGAAATAAACTTTATACTGGATTTTAAATCAATATAACCTGAGAGAATAACCAAACAAATTAAAAAACAAAGGTATTACGAAAAAAAATTAAATTTTGTATAAAAAAAATTGGTGTTTTTTTTTCTAAAAAGAAAAAAATATTAAAAATAGTAGATCACCTAGTCCTAGAACAATTATTATTACATTTTGTAGTAATATATCACTTTTAAACATATTCAAAGAAAATTAAAATCGAAAGGGTAGAAAGTTGTCAAAAATGCATTGTAAAATTGCAATTGCATTACGAGTGCATTTTTAAATAAACAATATTACTTTGCATTATTGCCTTTAAAGAGACTTGAATCATTCAAAAAAATATATTAGAGTATTTAGAGTTACTTTTTTTGTCGTATTTTTTTAACTTTTATACAAATTTAAATCGTGAAGAAATAAAATAACCAAATATGCACAAAATCTGATGACCCTTCGTCAAAAAATTTACATTTTTTATAAATCTCTCGTGGAATGAATGATTAATGTTTAGTATTTAACAATTTCAATTAGGCATAGAATACAACTAGAAGTTTATGTGAGAGGCATTTCGAACTAAATTTTCAAAAAAATTAGTAATTTTTTTCAAAGCACAAAAACAAAATATATGTGACTAGATGTCTTTTGTTGTTGTATGAATTAAATTTTTGACAATTGAATCAAATTTTTTCTCTCACATAAATATCTAGTTATCAATCTATGCCCTTAGGAGTATATTCTACTATTTTGATTTCATTTCGGATTTGTCGTTAAAAAGATAATATAGTGCTTAATAGTCTATACAGAAAATAAATAATTCAAAAAATTAAATTTTTCGTTTGAAAAATTAAACTGAAGAAAAATTAACTGAAAAAAAATTGAGTTAATTTTCTATATTAATTTATATCAGCGTTAAAATTTATTTCAAAAATTGTTTGGGATATAAAAAAACATTATTCTTGATTTTTTTTTAAACTGGGAAAGATATATTTCCAATTCAATAATTTAATATTCTTTTCAAAACGCTACTTTAATACTAATTTTCAAATAACTTTTCTCCACACATCCCAAACAAATACCAACTACATTTTAAAATAATTTACATTTAAAATTCATAAAAATCATATAGGTAAATTCAACTACGATACAAAAAAGCTTTGCGCACCAAACTTACTATTCACTATAAACGACTGCAACACCCAAAATTATTTTATACAAATAACCATGAAGCATAAAATTTGAAATTGAATTAAAAACTAAATAAATATAAAATAGACAAAAACACAATGGAAATGAATATCTAGGACTAAATGCACTAAAGGCATCATGCCAATAGCACAGAAAAAAAATACATAGCTGAAAGAAAAGAAACATGAATGAAATTCAAATACGGGTACCTGCTTTTGAAGAGAAACTTGTCTAAGGGCGGAGCAAAATTTAGAGACAAATGTGCTTTTCAGCAATTACAAATCATTAAAAACAATTTTTAATATACGACAATAACAACAACATTAACAATTTGTCAGAGTATTAAACGAAAAAAAAAAAAAACAAAATATTGAATACAAAAGATTTCTGAAAGAAACAATGGTGGACTTGAAGCAACAACAACCCTCAAATTATAATTTGTTGTGGTAGGAAGTTGGAAGGCATACAACAACTAATACAAATACTTAAATGTATTGTAAATAAGTGAATAAGAGTAAGGGTAGTTTTTTCTGAACTAAGGGTTTATAGCACTATATAAACCAAGATCTAAGAAGCAAAGAGCATCAGTTCACATTTAGCAGTGATCAACGCAAAATCATCTCGTGTAACAATTTTTATTTAACGTGTTTTAGTTATTAAAAAAAAAACTTAACGAAAATGTCTCGCTCATTTTTAATGGATTCTTTACTCAGCGATACTATGCCTCTTAGCAAAAAGGATACTATTGGTTCACCTACCGCTGGTCCCTCAATGGCTGCTACACAAGCAGCTCATGCCGCCGCTGCTGCAGCAGCTGCTGCCATGTTACCTAATATTCCCATGTTGCCCTATCCAGCCAGTTATGTGGGCAGCTATTTATTTTCTTTGGGTATACAACAACAACAGCAGCAACAACAACAAGCAGCTGCTGTAGCAGCTGCCGCTGCTCTCCAGCAACAAGCCTATCAACATCCCTATACCTCTTTGATCTCGCAAAAGCGTAAATTATCCGCCACATTTGACTCTTATGCTCAACAACAACATCAAGCTATTTCCCCACGTCTGGTTCCTGCCACAGTTTCCTATGGCTCCATTTTACCTTTGGGTGACAACGGTTATTGTACTTCCCCCTCAGCTTCCTCCTCCACCTCTACTATGGATTATCCTTGTGTGGAAGAACAACAAAATAAACGTTACAAACATGACTCTTCCTGTTCACCCTCTTCATCACCTTTAAAAAATACTTTGCCTACATCTACCTCCTCCACCATAAATTCTACTTCATCTAATTCCAACTCTTCATCCCAATCTCACTTGGAATTGACACCTGTCATCTCGGATTATGCTGATTCCAGTAAACGTATACGTACTGCTTTCTCCAGCACTCAATTATTGGAATTAGAGCGTGAATTCTCCATGAACGCTTATCTCTCTCGCCTAAGACGCATTGAAATTGCCAATCGTTTGCGTTTATCCGAGAAACAAGTTAAAATTTGGTTCCAAAATCGTCGTGTCAAACAAAAGAAGGGTTCAGATTCTCCCACCTTTAATGGTTCCAGCAATAGTCCATCTCAGTCACCAGCTCACGAAGACAATTCGCCGGTTAAATATACCGACGGGGCTTTTGTTAAACAAGAAAATTAAATGGGAAATTTGTTAAGAAAGTAATTTTTGTAAATTTTGTAAATTGTATATTAGTTGAAAAGAAAAATTGTATTGTTTATAGTTGAGGTTATATAGTGTTAAAAAAAATTAACGAATTTATGTTTATTTTTTAAGATTATAGTTATAAGAAAAATGTTTTATAAATTTATTAAAAGAAAATCTTAAAAGAAAATTGAAAATATTTGAAAGTTTTTCTTGAATTTTTTTTTTAGAATTAAAATAAGATATCGAGCAAAAGCCGACGGCTTTTAGAAATTTAACTGAAATTGCTTATCTATTATGCACAGAAAAAATAAAAATGGACTTCAATTACGAAATTGCTTATACTAATTAAACTTTTGTTTGATTTTGCTTCAATCATTAAAATGATAATATTAATTAAATAGAATAATTGATTTTGGTTTAAATTTCAATTAAATTTTTTCATCAAATCAATTATAATTGTTATTGAATGTTTGCCTAAAATCAAACACGATTTGTATTAATTAAATTCTACAATTAATTATATCCTTCTTTCAATAAAAACGCATGGATTTATTATTAATTTAATTATTATAAATATTTAGATAAAACAATAGAAGTATAATTAGACGACAAGAATATGAAATCTCCAAATTTGATTAAGAGAAACGAAAGTTGGAAAATTGGCGTTATATACTCCCAGTTAAATCACCGATAATTACCTATAAATACGATTTTTGTAACCTTTGGCCTCGAATTTCTCACATATGATTATCTGTGACTTTCAATAGGATATATAAAATGTCACGATAAAAATATATGTCAAGTTTCGTTTCCCTCTTTGATGTTATACCCTTATATAACTAGAATTTTCAATATTGCATAATATACATTGAATGTGTGTAATATTTCTGTACAAGTCCTTTCTAAATAAATTTTATTACATAGTATTCTTATATTTAATTCTCGAAAACATATCATAGATGTCTTCATTTCTGTGGAACGCCCCAATAAATATTTTCATAGTATTCTATCTGAGTGCCTATCATGATGATATGCCAATGAAAACATGAAATAATATGACAGATGTCTGAACAAATCGTCAAAAATAATCAATATATATTAACCTTTTATATGTAAATAATCTTCCATGGAAGAGCTTTGAAATAAGAATGGATTTTGAAATTGAATCTAAACCCAGGTACCAATGACTGAAACATCTTCAAAAATATTGAAACGATTAATAATCTCATCAAATATTTAAAATTCGTACATACCAAATAATTATTATTATTAAACACTTCTCCGAATACTGAGAAATCATGTACATATTTCGTATTACTATTTTTTAATAGAAAACAGTTAAAAATGTTTGAAAATTGATTTAAAGTTATTTTATTTCTATATTTTGTATTATCAAGCTTTTCTGTTATTTTTTTTTTTTTTGGATTCAATTTTTGTTAAAAAAAATTGTAAACCCATTAAAAAGTTAATTATATTAATTAAAAATATAATCAAATTTCAATATAAAGTTAATTAAACATTTTATTAAAAAATATTTGGAATATTATTTTCTGTATAAAAAATACTTAGCTATTAAATTATTTCTAAATCATAACATATAAATGATATTAATGTTGACATATAATCATTATTAGGGTAACACAACAGGACCAATGGGACCCAAATGAGCTATACAGTTACATTTACAGCTGACTATCTAACCTAACCTAGTCATTATTAGTAATCTAAGTAGTTGAGAAAAAATAATAATAAAAAATTAAAATCAAGTACTTTTATCCTCTTTTGATTTGGTACCCTACAGATCAAATTTTTGGAAAATAATTTTCAAAAAAAATTTTTTTGATTCATAAACGGACTAAATTACCATGTTTACAGAGAGAAAATTCTACATTGAATTTGTAACAGAGGTTGGCGCACATAGCATCCAGAAGCCGAGTGCCTCTCGGCATTTGGAAATATACAACACGAACAAAATTCACAACAGGGTTTTATAACTTTTATAAATTTTAGAACCACCCTACCTTTGTGATTTAGAGAATCTTTCGTTTCGTTTCCTATAAATTTAGCATGGTTATGAGCTTATACAAATTGTGAAACGAAAATTATCTGGGAATTTTCATTCAAAGACGAATGATAAATAAAAATCACCATTACAGTAGGCTGTTTTTAGATTCAATTGCACAACCAGGACCTGGACAACACATGACTTCAGTAAGTTTTAAATGAAAGCAAAGATTAAGCAATTTAACGTTCTTAGAATGCTTTTACTAAGGCTTTATTAAGTCGGAGTATTGCTCCAATAAACCAATAGCAAATAACTACTTGGACAAATACTGATCCTTGACTAAATTATATGTATGTCGTATGAATGAAATTTTTATTCGTAATTTAAGTTCCTATAGTATTTCGCATACAAATATTTTGATTTAATTTTCAAACTTAAAAATCCAATTGTAAAATAAAATGTAACTAAATAATAGGTTTTAAAATTTTCCTGATTTTGGTTATTCAGTGAAAATCAGTAAGTTAATCCGAAGGACCTTTTTTAAAAACGGTCCGGCTCACTAACGGCCATCAGTAGAACCAAAATATTTTTGTGAAACATCATTTGAAAGCAAATAAGTTATTTTATTTTTAATAAAAATTATTAGAAAATTTGAATTTTGATTAATTGAATAATTGATACAATTAAAAAATTAATAATAGTTTTTATAGTTGATAAAAAGTTTAATAGAACATATTTTTTTTTTGTGTGATTAGTGAGTTCAGAAACTAAAAAGTTATAGTGCTATATTCCTTAAAACTTTAAATAATATATATATATATATATATATATATATTAAATAATATATATATATATATATATATATTATAAGAATGAAATGTAGATTTGTTTATTTGCTTGTTAGTGGGTTTGTCAATCACGTCTAAACGGATGAACCGATTTTCACGAAATTTGACACACAGATAGTACCAGTGCTAGATCTGGTTATACACTTTGTAAGATCACACCCACATTTTACGCCCAATTTTAAAAAATCTATATCTCGTTATTAATGCAGCTATTTACATGAAATATGACCCACAAATAGTGCCTACATTGTAGAATGTTATAGGTTGTGTATCTTGATCTAATCATATTTTACGTCCACTTTTTTAAAACTTTCAAAAGGATGAGAGGTAGTCCCCATACAAAGAAAATTTTAATTTTCTCATCTAAAGGACTATAACAGTGAAAGTCTTAAAAAATTTAAGTCATTTTTATATCAAATTTCAAATAGAATGAATAGGTCCAGGTGGAGTAGTAGCTCCCATATAAAGCAAATACCAGTCATCGCATCAAATTGCGCACCGGTAAAAGCAAGTAAATAACAAATTTATGTTTAAGGAAGATATCACTTCGGTGCAGAACAAATATTTTATAAATGTAAGACAATATTAAATAAGACAATACTAAATTAAAAACAAAGTATGATGGAAAACTAATGGACCATTTTAATTGATTTAAAAAACCGAAATTCGAAAAAAAAATATTTCTGATAGATTTATGCAAGAATAAGACCCATAGCTTATATAGGAGTAGACTGGGTCTACTTATTTTTTTCAAGACAAAAATTTTTAAATAATTTATGAGTTTTCTGTGAAAGAATGAAGTCTCTAGCTTACACAGGTGCTACAAAAAGTTGGAAAAACTAAATATAACTTAGTTTATTGTTGTTGTTTTTCAATACCCATGAAAACAACAACTATAAGGGAAGCAGACATTAAATAAATAAAAACAGATTTGCCAATAACACCGTTGTTTGTGAACCTAATTAATTGATTCAAAAAACCAAAATTTAAGAAAAATATTTGTGATCGATATATATATATATAATAACTAAGTCCGTAGCTTACTTAGGACTTCGATAATAAACCGACTGAGTTCATATCTTCAGCGGAAAAATTCAGAAAAAATTTTCCGATTTTGTTTTGCAAAAACAAAGTCCCTATCTTACTAGTATATAGAGGCTTCATAAAATAGAAAACCAGTTTGAAAACCCGTTTTTTTTTTAATATCTCCGCTATTTTTCAAAATTTTAATATTTTGATATATATCATATATCCACGTTATAGGGAGGCTTCACAAATGCCATTTAAACTATTTTTAAGTCGAAAAAACATTAAAAAAGAATTTTTTGCACGTATCTCCGCCATTTATGAACCGATCTTGCTGAATTTTAATAGCAAAATTTTCGAGAGGATTTCCGACCGTTTGATATAAACGCCATTTCAACCAACGGGCGGACGGACATCGTCTTATCGACATCATTTCTTATGAGGATACATGAAATATAAACTTTTTTGCTCTCGAAAAAAATTTTGCAAATTACAAACGGAATGACAAACTTATATATACCTATGGTGAAGGGCATAAAAAAAAAAGAAACGTTTAGTTCGGCATCACCTCAAATAGTGCACTTCGGGAATTTGCAATTACCAATTGAAAAACATTTTGTAATAAATTCGAATATGATTTTAATATTAAACGTATTTCTGAATTTGTTTAGAAAGCTACTATTCTCAATAATACAGTGGTGGAACAAATAATAGAAACAAAATAGTTTTGTATATAATTTCATATTTTTCAATAAAGAATCTAGATCACTTGGTTCAAATTAATTATAAGTTAAGTTTCAAATTAATTATAAACAAGAGTTAATATCAAAACTTGCTATTCTTTTTAACTCAGGCCTTTTGATATTTCACCTCAAGAGAAATAGTATTACTAATAGATTCGAATATTTAGAAATTTATTGTGTAAGAATTAACTTTAAAATAACTTGAAAATTATATTTCAACACATCTTGGACCCACATAATTAATAAGTTTGTAGCAACTTCTTAGAGGTATGGAATATCATTTCTCCTGGATCATTTGCAACCTTAATAACCTATTTTGTGGGTCGGAACTGACTAATCTACTACAGATCAAGTAACTGTGCTGGTTATCTTCACTTCACTCCATATTAACGAGCCCTTCACAGGATGGGTTAAATATTTAGGGTCATAGTTAAGATGAAAAACTAACAATAAAAAATTGTTAACGAAATCGAAACTGAGCAGATTATAAATTTGGACTTTTTAAAAAATTTCAAATTATATATTACGTTTAAAATTCATTAATTAAAGAATAAGTTTGATCTTGTTATGGAAAATTATAAAAAATTTTTTCTAGGAATCTTGGTTCAGGAAATTACTTTTTAGTGCATTAGGTTGTTATTTTTTTTTTTTTTTTTTTTAATAGACTAAAATTACTAAAAAATATATTTCAATATTTTACCCATAAAACCAACAAAAGTAGCAAGTTTTTACACTCTTGGAAAAGAAAAAAAAAAATCCTATGATGTACTTAAGGATTATTTTCTGGACCGAAATTCCTTTGGAAAAAAATTATAAAAAATATTTTTTCTTAACAGACTTGAGATTAAAAATAAAATTATGCAATTCTTTGACACCCATTTTGAAAGAAAACTCATAACTTTTTTAGCAAAATCAACCTGATCCATGAGTTTTTAGTACGCTCTTTTTTAAATACAGTCAGAGTCAAAATTTAGTATACAGTGAACAATTATTTCTATAAAGAGAAATATCTTCCACAGAAGTTAATATTTTAAAAACTTTTTTATACAAATATATTATGAACGGCCCTGTTTTTTACTACTTTTCTCACAAAATAGATGCTGTGATTTTTTTTTAATAAAAGAAAAAATGCTTTTTTTAGCTAATAGCACATCAAAATAAAATGAAATAATTACTGTTATGGGTTAATCGTGTGTTAAGAACTTTTTTGTTTTAAGCAGTTATAAATTTAAGTAGTTTGCGTTTTGTAAATGCAGATTTAGGAGTTATTTGTGAAGCATAATAGCACGTGGGAAAGACTTGTCAGTGGAGGTTAGATATTTGATAGTGTTCCATAAAAACGAAGGAAAATTTCTTGGAGAAATTGCCAAAATGGTGAAAAAAGCCAGTCAACCATTCAAAAAGTTATTGAAAGAGCGAACTCTCGAGGAAACACAAGAACTGGTCGACCAAGAGCTTTAACAGACCATAAAATCATGGTATTGCTCGTGGTCGCAAAATAGTGAGAGAAGTCAAGAAGACTACAACGTCCGGCGCACTAAAAATAGCTGAAGAAATTTCCAACACACGTTGTGATTCAGAAAGCACATCAACCATAAGAAGGCTAAGTGACCATGGGTTATGTAAGAGTGCCGAGAAAAAAGCCTTGCATATTTGCTGTAAATCGCAATAAACGAAATGACTTTGCAAAAGCCTACTTTACTCTCCACAATCTTTCTGGAATAACGTAATATTTAATGATGGGAGTAAATTTTAGATTTTTGGCTCAAAATTTAGAGGTAGGATTTGAAGGACAAAAAATGAAGAGCTGCATTCACAAAATCTTGGTGGGTCTTTGATAGTTTGGAACTGTATGTCAGCTGCAGGGCCTTGTAATCTTGTACTTATTGAGAATACAACTTAAAAATTCTTCAAGATAATTTGAAAGTTAGTGCTGAAAAATTAGGTCTTATAGCGCCTTGGAACTTTCAGCTAGACAATAACCCAAAACACACTGCGAGAACTGTCCAGGAGTGGTTGTTTTACAACGTGCTCAAGCAGTTAAATTCACCTCCACAGTCTCCAGACCTTAATCCTATAGAGTTTTTATGGGAAATTTTAGACCGAAATATTAGAAAGAGGAATATTTCATCAAAGAAAGAACATCGACCAGCTTTAAGCGAAGAGTTGGGTAAAATTACTTCCTATGTTACTACACCTCTTGCAAGCTCCATAAAAAGGCGACTAGAAGATATAATTAAGCTAAAAGGAGTACCAATAAAATATTAATTTCTTATTTTTACATTTTGGTACCAAAAAATATAATGTTGCCTATCTACTGTATACTGATTTTTGATTCTTTTTTTAACATGATTATCTCTATTTCCCATAAAATTTTCTTGAACACAATTTGAATTAATTTTTTTTTTTTTTTACTACAAAAGAACAAACTCTAAACATAATTTAAAATTTGGTTACATATATACATACATTTCTTTTTCTAATAAAAATATTTAGCTTTTAATTTATGAAAATACTTGATGTATACTAAATTTTGACTCTGACTGTAGTTTTCCTGTATTCTTCTCATCAATGTGAGCGGTAATTACATATTTTAATAATCTTGATTTAAATAACGTCTTCACTTTCTTAAATTTAAATAAATTTGTAATTTTACACTCTAACATGATTTACTTTTTATTTTGTTGCTTTTTTTATAAAAATATATTTTAAATTAAACTAAATTTATCGCTTGTTATAAAAGATTCTATTACAAAGTATGTTCATTTCAAACTCATACGGAAGTATTTAATGCAAACAATTATCCTGGGGATTATCCTCAAAATGTTAGCAATGCTTGTCGGATTAAGTATTTAGTTCATGCAAAATACAGACATATGTACTACATTTTAATAATGAAAATATATTTGCTGTAAGCAAATGATTGGAGAGTAGAAGAGTAAGAGATGTGTGAAATATTTTAAGCTGACAATTGTCTTTTATTTAAATAATTGTCAAAAATAGTTTTTAGTTTTCTCTTCTATTTGCAGGAAAAATATTTTAAATGTCTTTATTTGTTAGAAATTTATTATATTGTTATGAAATTTATCAGTTTAAAAGGATTTGTTAGAGAATATTTTTTTTATTTGGGACTGTAAATTAAACAGAAATAGATTTATTTTGTATTAGACTAAAGGAATTCAAATGGGTTTTAATGGACAAGATTTTTTTTTAATGAAATAAATATGTAAATGTTGTTAAAAAAAATATATTAAAAAAATACACTGGTGCATATTCCTATAAATGCATTTAAAATTTTTGTTTACTTTGAGTTATATTCGTTTCTCTTAACCAAAAACAATGTTCTGTTGTTACAATAACTCGTGATATAATAGTACTTTCTTATGTAAGAAATATTTGTTTCTTGCTTTTGTTGTTTTCTTTAATTTAGTTGTTTTCTTTAATTTCAGTGGAATATTCGTATAAACGCAGTCGAGAAAAATTTGTCTAAAAAGTTATTGCAAAAAAAAATATCAAAAAATTTTAATAGTTTTAGTTGTTTGTTTGACTTAAGAAGTTTTTGATGACAACATCTTTGTTTACCGGAAATGTTTTTGTCTTGATTGGGAAACTTTATCAGCTTAAAGGATGCCCCAAGAAATTTTTCTAACAGACCAGGAAAAAATTTAAATTCAATTTTTTCATGATTTAGGCTGTTCTAACACAGAACTTGGAGGAAAAATTAACCGTTCGGAAGGAGTTATTCGAGGCCTTCATAAGAAAGGGCAGAAATACGGAGTGCGGAAACCAACAGAAGGTAATCAAAAACTAACAAAAAAGCAAATTATTAAAATAAAAGAAGAAGCCCACCCGCAATAAATTAAATGCTACACAAATAAAAAATAAACTTGACCTTCCTGACACTTCCAAACACACACTTTGCTGAACAGATGGTAACATAAAATGAAAGAAACCAAAATGTAAGAAAATCGTTTAAAATTTTCGCGCAAATACATGAAATGGACAGATGAGTGGAATAAAGTATGAAAAGAAATTCAATTTGGACGATCCCGATTCATATTCTTGCTATTGGCATGATTTGAGGTCGAACGAAATTCGTATGTCGAAACAAAAAATGCTATTTTGACAAAAATATGTTGACAGGACCAAAATATGTATAAGTATCTTGCACCAAATCGATACCAAAATTCTTAAAATTATCTAAAATGAACCAATAATAAACCAAATTGTTCATTTGTCTGAATATATATATAATTTTTTACCATCAATTTCAGTATTTCTAAAACTATCTCCACAAATAGGGCTTTAAAGTGCCCTGTGTCAGGAATGAGATGGAGAAAAACAAAGTTTGTGAAATTGTGAATTTTTCTGGATCTAATAACTCCTTAAATACATGCAATAATTAAAAGTTTAAAAGAATATAAAAATACTTGGCATATCAGAAATTAGCCACTTTAAGGTCCAATAATTTCGCGGCAATTTCGGTAAAGACGGTGTTATGGTTTGGTCAGAATATTATGCTGCAGAAATATCAAAAATATGTTTTGTTCCAACTAAAATGAAGATTGTAATTTATAATGAACTATTGGAAGGTAGTCTTCTCTCATTTATGGATGAAAAAATTGATGAAGATTGCATATTTCAACAGGATAATGCTGCTATCCATGTCTCGAAAGAATCTACACCGTGGTTTAATGAACATATTATACCACTATTGGACTGGCCGGCTTGCAGTTCAGATTTAAATGCAATGGAGAACCTGTGGGGGTACATGGCCCGTAAAGTTTATGCAAGAAATGCACAGAATGAAACCATAATGAGTTAAAACTAAAAATTTAGTAAGTCTGGAAGGAAATTAACAGTGATTTTCTTCAAAAATTAGGCGAATCAATGCCAGACCAAATTTTTTAAGTTATCCAAAACAAGGGTTCACCAACACATTATTAATAATGCTAAATTGGTTCATTAGTTTAAGTGCGTAAATAGGAATATGCCATAAAAAATGGCATTAAACTACTAAAATTACAATGAAAAAAAATTTAATGTACATTTTAAGTTTTTTGTTATTAATTGTTTAAGAGAAGTCAATAAATAATTAAAAAAAATTAATTTGTAGCACCTTAATTATTTTTTAGCCCCATTTTTGGTAAGTTGATTAAAAAGATTGATGTGCGTATATAAAAATATGCACCAGTGTATATCAGTTTTTCCGACTGTCTTACAGTGAACTATGCCAATATTAGAATTGGAAAAATAAAAAATAGTAGGATAGCATATGGGTAGACATTGGCCGTCTATTTATAAAATTCCCTCTTTTAGATATTAAGTTTTTAAGAGTAGATATATCTTTTGCAACACACAAACTTACATTATTATGGCATTATTATTATTTATTAATCAGTGTTGCCATAGTGCTTTTTATATAATAAAGATGTTTAAATTTACTTTATTTTGTTTAACTGCTAATCATATTTGTTCACAATTTATTTTAATTGAGAGATTAATTGAGGACGACTTATTATATTTATATTATTTATTTCTGTAAAAATCAGTGTAGATATGTACAGTACGCGATTAAATAAGTCTGGTAAGAGTGAAAATACATTTTACCAACCTGTGCTAGAAGTTTGTTTGATAAGTTGAAAAAATAACGGTATTCTAATATTTAGCATTTGCTACTTTGTAGATCAATAATGTGTCATTTGTTTGTGAAGCATTTGCCGTGCTGATGGAAAAAATTTTTAAGAAAAAAATAAAGAACATCTGTACAAATTTCTAAAAATCCGAGGGTAATAATAGATATTAAAAAAATATTTTTTGTTTTAGACTATTATATATATATATATATATATATATATAGCGTTTAAATATAAAAATACCATGTAGAACAACATTGTTGTCCTTGGAAGAACGTGCGGAAATTTTAAATCTAAGGTTAAAAGATGACACCATTGGGACAATAGCAATTAATCTAAAAGGCAACAAAAGAATCAAAAATAACTGTTTAAAAAACCCAAACGAATATGGTAATGCAAAACATCTCGGACGTTTGCCAAAAATCACTCATCGTAAAATAGGAAAAAAAAAGCGACTGGCTGTCATTAAATCAATAAGCCCAAGAATCCAACAGATTTTAAGTGGTTATAATAACCTCAAATATCAAAAAAGATTGCCTTCTCCGCGATTACTCTCTCATCATAAGTCCACGAGATTGTTATCTGTCGAAAAACATAAATTGTGTAATACTGAATGGTAATCTGTCATTTTTAGTAATGAAAAGCAGTTCAATTTCGATGGACCTAATGAATGAATGAAAAACAGTTCAATATCGATGGACCTGACGAATGTCAGAAGTATTGAAGAGATTTACGAAAAGAGCGCGAAACTAGAAATTTGAAAAGAGAATTCCTAATGATATGGACTGCTTTTGAATATCTTGGAAAGTCTGCTATCTGTTTTACTACGCATAAAATGGATTCAAAATACTACTGCGATTTGTTGGAGAATGTTTTGGGATTCAAATTGGGTATTTCAACACGACAATGCAACAATTCATGTTTCCAGAGAAACAAAACAATTTTTTCAGCAAGAAGTATTAAGACTAGAGTGGCCTGTTAGAGTGGCTGTTAGTTCAGATCTGAATCTCATAGAGAACATGTAGAGAATGCTATCAAGACACTTATATTCTTGTGTACGATAATATGAAAAATTATCCCAAATGAAATAAGCCATTCAAGAATAAAAGAGATATTTCTGTTCTTCGATCTGTGCAAATTTTTCTAATTTTTCGAAAATCACTATTGTTCTTGGTTGATTTGCAGTATTTAAGAAATGCATTCCTCACCATTATTCATCCGTAATAACTATATATCTTTATATTGAAAAACAAAATCCGTAATATGGAAAATTTTTAAAATTAACCTTGTTCAAAACATATATAATTAAATATGAGCGTTATAGAAATCGTTTCAAAATATTGAATACCAATCTGACTTAGGTTGTTTCCTACTGTGCCTTTTTTATATCCTACACCACTATAGGTGGTTGGTATATTATGCGTTTGTGCTAATGTTTGTAACGCATAGAAAAAGTTATCCAACACCCACCTTAAAGTATACCAATCGATCAAACGATGTCCGTCCATCCGTCTGGCTGGCTGTCCATGTAAACCTTGTTCACAAAGTACTGGTCGCAATTTTAAAGATAATTCAATGAAATTTGGCATGTATGGACTTCTATGATACAAGGAGGAAGTTTATTGAAACTGATTATGATCGAACCATTACTTCACCTTGCCCCCATATAATTGTCACCCCGGAATAGAGTTGAAACACTCAAAAATGCCTTAAAAATAAGAATATTTTAATAATATTCGGTTCAAAGAAGTTCTATATAAGTATCAATCTTTGTGCCATATATTATGAAGATCGGTCCACAATTGACCATAGCACCCATATAAATCTCTCTTCCAAAAATCGAATGTTGGTATCAAGTTAATAAGTTTTATATAAGTAGAAACAACATAACCAAATTTTGTGAGAATCGGTCCATAATTTACCACAGCTCTCATATAACCCCACTTCCTGGAATCGCTCTAAAGTGCATAAAATCATCTAGATGTTAGAATCAACGCATTATTCTGTATTTGTATATTTTATTTTACATTTAGTAAAATTGGCCACAGGTGTAATATAAATCCCCTTCCAAAAACTTTATGCTCGTACACAATGGTGTAGGGTGTCATATGGTCGGTCATGACCGACTTTTTCTTTCCTTGTCGTTTTTTGCGATTCATTAAAGTTGATAATATTTTATAAAATTTTTGATATTTTGGCCAAAGTTATACAATTTTTTCACAGTGTAGAAGTAAATGTTTCAATTTTTTTGTAGTATTGTTTCCTGTGGGATTTTTTAATACATCTAATTAATAAAAACACCTAAATATCAAAAGCTGAATTTTTTGCGATTTTTTTTCTCCAAACCAGTTTTCTGTTACATAAAATTTAAAAAAACCTGAAAAATTTCTATTTTATGCAGACTAATTGCGCAATAAAAAATTAAACATATCTTGAATACTGAAAGTCTTAACAATCATTTGATGTAAATTTTGTTATTAAATACATTGTGGGTCTGTAGGAAACATTCTTATGTCCAAACAAAAAATTAAATTTAATTAAATTTTTTTTTACTGTTTTCTTAAGCAGCTTGCTATTTAAAATCAACTAAATCCATTCAAAAGAATAAACATTATAATACAAAATATAGTCCAAACTCTAAAAAAATTTGCTTTTTTATGTAAATTGTGATATTTTATATAATTTAATTTACAAACTACTTAATGGAAGTAATTTGAATTTACGTGGGATATTTTAAAAATTTAATACTTTATTGTTGGACTTTTCTAATAACTTTCAAATTAGTTATGCCTTATAATTTATTAATTTTCAGTTGGTTTAAAAAAAAAGAAACGGCATATTATTGTTCATTATAAAATATTGTCTCATCATTATCCTTAAAACTATAATTAATTAATTTCTTTTTGAAATTCCCACAGGTTGACAATATCACCTCCTCACAACATTCCCACGACACTTAAAACTATCAAAGATACTTAACAAAACTTTAAAATCTTATCTTTACAATTTTGCAATTATTCCGCTTTAATGATAAAGCAAATATTCCAAATGAAACAATATACAAATAAATGTTAATCAAATCTCTAGATCTCCAAAAAACCTGCTAAGAATTATCGAAAAATATAAAAACAAGAGAAAAATTATTGCCAACTCTGTTTAAAAATTAAATTGAGCATAAAAAGTAATTTCTTAGGGAAAAGGTTCTCTCTTCATTTGAACATTAACACACAAAATAATTCCCTTGGGTGTTTTTGTGCAATGGCTAATAAACGCAATTGCACCTACTCCTACAGATCTTAAGAAAAAACTAAAATAAATTCAATAACTCAGTCGGCGATTTTACAATGAAATGTATTTTTTTCGCCTCTACCTGTGGTACCTGCTGGCTCAGCTTGAAGCTATGGTATTCTATAGAGTCTTTGTAAGAAATTACTGAAGCAAATTTTATACTCTCAAGCTCATTCATATTTGGCAAATATTTGATCAAAATTTCGTGACTACTAGTTTTATAAAAATATTGTATGTCGTTGTTTGTAAGAGAAAATAGCGTCAAACAAAATTCTGTAAAATGCCAGCTATGATTAATAATAAGCAAAAAAAAAAAATCGTTTTTCATTAAAAAAGAGAAATTATATAGAGGTTACGTCATTTTGGTCAAATATTTGCTTAGTCTGAACGTATCTTTACTCTCTTACCTCTCAAGTGTTTGTTTGTTGTCCACTTCATTTTGAAGTTGTTTGCCTAAAGGTAGGAAGAAAGGACACTTGAGTTTTGAATATGACTCGATACTCGTCTTGAGTACTCAGTTCTTTTGTCTTTTCAATTGGCTGTATAACTCATTCATTAAATTCAAGTGTTAGATTTGGCAAATTGTTCCTGCTGTGTTTTTTAGTTAATGTTTATATGGTAGATCAATATACAGATATTTATTTGTGATTTTTGAAAGGGAGACTGAGAGCGATGGGTTAGAGTAGATCATAAAGATTTTACAAGGTGAAAAAAATAATCTTTTTTCTTGTTTTATGTGCTATAAATTGGATTTTCCAGCAATTAAATATTTTAGGTGTATACAGAAATCTAAATTAAATACGCATAAATATTTCACAAGTTTGAGAGGCTAAATTAGTTTATCATCTGTGAGAGTTATAGATGAGATTTTTATGGAGATCTTTTAGATCACGCCATTTGGTTTTAATAAAGTGATCACAAATTAATTATACCATTAGAAAGCTGCATGAAAAAAATATTTAAATAATACAAAAGTTTTGCTTGAGAAATTTATCTCAAATAAAATATTTTATCACCCATCGCCATTTTATTTATCAATATATTTTTGAATATATTTATTTTTTCGAAATTATCAGAAAACTTTATATACTCTAGGGCGGGTCAATTTGTACGACTGAGAAAGAGAAAAGGCGTATAGCAAAAACGAAACCTGTGATAAATTTAAGAAAATTTTCCTAAGAAACTGGTGGTATAAAATTAAAACGTAGCTTCCGTCGAGAGATATAAAGATTTCAGTTTGCGGTATTTGAAAAAAACTGCATTATAAAGTGCCCGAGAAACCCCTTTTCGATATAGGTGTGCATTGATGATCAGAATACGGAAAAATAAAAAATAAATAAAATTACTTCCCAATTGGAAATGTTTAGGCAAAGAAAAAGTTTAGAATTTTTACCCGAAATGGGTCTCAAAAAATTCGTAATTTTGAGTTTGTTATGAAAAATATATTTTAAATTTTTTCACCATGGAATTTGGTCCTCCAGATAACAATTTAGCGTATTTATGTGAATTTTTATATCACCCAGCGGCAACTAGGTTTTGATTTTAGTCCCATGGTTTATTGGGAAAGTTTTTTTAGAATTCTTCGAAGATTAATAATTGACAGTCCAGTACCATCTTTTCCACTCCCTTACCTAAATGGAGTTGAATTAAAAGTGTCAGACAATGCGAAGTATCTGGGTATAATACTGGACTCCAAACTGTACTGGCTCCAGAACCACCAGGCTAGAGCTTCAGAGGCAAATATTGCCATTTATATGTGTAGGAAAGGAAATCTCGGGGATTAAATCCTAAGAATACAAAATATTTGACATGGTGGTCAAGAATATACTTATGTATGGAGCGATAGTGTGGTGGAAAGCGATGGAAAAATCCACCTTTTGCAGAATCTTCGAAAATCAGCGCTACTAATTACAGGTGCGCTACTTATAACACCATGTAAAGCATTATTCGTTCTGATGAACTAGATGACAATGGATCTAATAGCCAAACAAATCGCCTTGGTGTCGGCAACTAGGCTCAATACTATAGGTGTATGGAACGTTTGGAGCTATGGCCAGGAGACCATTTTGGGAATTTCGAATGACATCTCTGACAATATTGATTATTGAATGCCCAAATCCTTTCTGGACATAGGCTTCTCAGTTTCAATCTCATCTGATCCCACTATAAAAGACGGATCGATTGAGGTTTACACTGATGGATCCAAATCTTGTGAAGGAGTTGGGGGAGATGTCTTTATTCCCGCATATAGGAGGAACATATCCTTTAAATTGCTGGATCACTATACTGCTCAAATCTCAGCCATTAGGAGTGCGATAAATTAACTATAGAGTATTCGGAGTGGATATCTAAATTTGTACCGATAGTCAACCCGCGATTAAGTCTCTTTCGGATACCTATTTGACATCCAGGCTGGTACATGAATGCCGGACAACTTTAAAGGAGATGGCGAGACATTCAAACCTAGAGTTGATCTGGTTAAGGGGTCACTCAAGTACCCCGGGAAATATTATTTTATTTTGCTATTATTATTTATTTATTTTATCTTGTTATATTATCTTGCAGATCAATGGTACTGCACTACTTGTCGAGAATAGAAAAACAAAGATGGACAAACGATTCTGTATTTTTTATCTCGAGACAGATATGGCCCCAGTACGATCAGAAACGGTCGAGTTTTATTCTGGGATTGCAAAGGCGTCAGTTACGAACACTTGTAGCCATTATTACAGGTTTCTGGATTGATGGTGCTAGGAGACTAGGACTTCCTTTTAACGACTATTGCAGAAGTTGCTTTAACGAGGAGGAGGAAGAAACAGTAGAACATTTTCTTTGCCACTGCCCTGCTCTTGCGAATATAAGGACTACTCAATTTGGTGGTCCGTATATGCACGGGTTACCTGATCTCTCTGCAATTGATGTCAGACAGATCGTGCATCAGGTTTGTTCGATTCGAACCTATTCTCGGACATGTGAAAACAGATTCACATGATCCATTAGAGTAACACAACGAGACCGACCAATAGTATCTAAGTGAGCTGTATAGTTTACATTTACAGCTGCCCATCTAACCTAACCGCTAAACAGAGATATTAAATATGCAGGGCATGCAATTTTTTATATCTTTCTATTCATTTTGAAAAAATCCATTTAAATTTTAGTAAATAAAATTAAATAAAATATTACCCAAATATTTTTAAATACAAGGTAAAAGCAATAAGCTATGAATAAAAATAAATCAATTTATTAGAGTCTGACCAAACGCGCTTTTCAAACCGAACCCAAACCCGAACTTCGGTCAATTTTGAAAAGTTCGGCCGAACATTTTTATAAAAAAACAACAATTTGTTATTATATTGTTTAATAAATCAATTTATTACTTAAAAAATAACATAATATATGTGAAAAATGTTTGTACTTTTATGTAAATAGTTTTACTATTTAATAAAGTAAAAAAAAAATTGTACTTGATTTAGTAAAAGTATCAAATATTTTAATACACAAAATTTAATATTTCAATTTGTAATTACAAATGAGTACTTTACGGCATTAATGCCTTGCAGATTACTTCTTCTATCATTAAAGAGTTGTCCAGCAGCACTGAACATCTGGTATTTTCCGGCCGCTATTTTAAGAAATATAATTGGGCTGGCATTCCAATATTCGTATATTGTAAGTACAACTTAAAGGCTCTTCGATATAAATTTTTATTTTTTTATGAAAAATATCTTCCTCCAATTCTACGTGTGGTGTAGAATTGTCTTTCTTCCACAGTGAAGAACCCATTACTGGTATTCTTTTATTTTTTTGATTTATTTGTATTTTTTTCCCATATTTTAGATGTTTCAAAATAATTTGAATTTGCATTTAAAAAATTTAATATTTCCATTTTGGATTGCTCTACTTGTTCCCCAATGAGATATTTAGATTTAAACTGTGGGTCTAGGAACGTAGCAACACTAAGAAATTTCGTTGTTTTTATAAATTCAAATCTTTTTGGTAAATTTTCTTTTAACAATTGTTTTCATTTAGCTTCAGATCGATGTAATCAAGCTTTAATTTCAGCATTTGGAACAAAGGTATTATAACAGAAATCGAAGCTAGCTTCATAAAAACTTTCGAGTAAATTAATAATTTCACTTATATTTTTCCATTCCTTTGATGATGGAAGTTTTATTTCATTTGTTCCAATTGCCGGGCTCATCATTAAATAAGTGCTATTCCACTTTGTTTCAATATCCTGTGTAAGTTGGTGCAATGGCAACGAACCTTCTTTTTGTATTTTCTTCAGTTATCGGTAAGCCTGCTCCGATCTTTTAAAATGACCAACTATCGCTCTACATTTAGTTTTTAATTCATTATATGGCATTAGGCTGTCTTGGATGACCAGTTGGATAGTGTGCGCCATACAATCAAACGATACAAATTCGCCATATTTCATTGCAGATTTCATATTTTTAGCAATGTTAGAAATTCCCATATGTCTTTTGTTTTCAAATCTAAATTCTTCTATTATAAATTCTGACTTTTCACAAATATATGAACCTGTACAATAAAGAAAAAATAACGATTTATGCTTAAGAACTTCTACCATTAATCACGTTTATATTTAACCCAAATCGTCCGATGAATATCGGCGCATAGCTATATTACCATATCCGTCAAAAGCATTTGAAAATCTTATACACAAACAAATAACTCAACAAATGCCTCAACAACATCACTTTTTCTTTCACTTATTAGGAATGTACCACAGGGATCCATTCTTGGATTTCTTTTTTTCAACTTACACAAATGATCTTCCTTAACAACTACTTTACTATAACATAAGAATGTATGCTGATGATGTCCAGCTATATATTAATAATAAAATTAAGGACTTTGAAGAATGTGAAGCAAAACTAAATGAGGATTTAGAACTAGTTTCGATATGGGCAAATATAAACGGACTAAGCTTAAAGCCCAAAAAACTAAATGTCCGAGTTCATTCAATTTGAACAATAGGAGATCGTCATTTACTTTATCGAAAGCTTTACTGAAATCTGTATATAATCTGTCTATCTGTCTGTCTGTAAACCGGAATCAAATCTAGTTATAAATAAAGTTGTGAACACCAAAAGGTTAGTAATACTGGAACCACTATTTCTAAATCCATGCTGGCATGGGGAAAGATAACAAACATTTTGATACGAAAGGATTCAATGACTATCTTTTCTAAAAGTTTTGGAATAACACTTAAATTAGCAACACCTCTATAATTGGAAATGTTGAAACTGCTTCAGGATTTAAACAAAGGTATAATATAAGATTTCATCCAAATTTCAGGAAAATAACCACTAAATATTGATATGTTGAATAAGTATGTTATGGGAGATATAAGAGAATGTAAACATTTTATAACAACACAGGTCGGAACACCGTCAGGTCCACATTTATAAGAATATTTTAGATTCTATACAGCTGACCATCGATATATTCTTTATCAGAATAGGCGGATGATAAGAAAGCATCAAACATATCACAAATATCTGCAGGATTTTTATCTTCAAATTTCATTATGGACGGATATCCAGAGACTCGATATATTCTCATAGTTGTATATTTTCCAACTATTTTTCATAAACACAGTTCTATTGCTTCTGTACTTTTCGTGGTATAAAAATATTGGCTAAATACATATTGCGTTTTATTATACATGGCTCACTTAAAATATTTTTTGCATATTTTATAAAAAGTTCGGTGTTCGGTAAAGTTCAGTCAACAAAAAAAAAAAAAAAAAAAAAAAAAAAAAAAAAAGCCAAGCACCGAACTTCCACCGAACATCACTTTTTACCGAACAAAGTAGCCGAAACCGAACATTCGATCGGACACTACAATTTATTATAACATATTTTCTGCAGATTCTTCTTATGTATCATTTTATATGTAAATTAATTAGTAGCTAGATTTTTTTCTTCAAAAGAAATGTAATTTCACCAAATTTTTAACGCATCCATAAAAATTTTAAATTTATAATATAAATTGATTATCTCTGGCTCTTCTTAAACCCAGTTTTGATTTCGTTTCAATTTCTTTTTAATTGCCACAATTTTGGGCCGTTAAAGAACTAATACTTTGTAAGACAAAAATAACATTGGCTGCTTTAAATCAGACCAGGTGGAATTAGTATTAATGTCTCTTTATGACACTCCACAGTGGGGCAGAATTGAAAATTTTTGGAAATATATCTGTAACTTCTAATCGGCTAGTTGGATTTACATAAAATTTCACTTATGCGTAGCAGAGAACTGTAAAATTTGAAATATGGAAGGGAGACCACACATACTCCTCAAGAGCGGAGCTATGCGGGCTCAAAGAAGGGTGCCTCTGACACAGACAATTTTTAAACGTCTGGCAATTTTTTGTTACGATACCGCACAGTAAAAAATATTGTCACTTTTACCTTAAGATATTTTTGTAAAGTATATATCAGTGGAAAGCCCAGAGTATGTGTATTTTGAATATATATTTTTGTTTTTAATATTTTTACCATTGCAGTAGTTATAGCCTTGCGAACTTGAAAGTTTTAAAACAAAATTTTTATTGTTTTACATTTTGTATAAATAGGACTCAAGAAAAAAAAAGTTACGTCTTTTGCCCGTCTTTATTGATGAAATATTATCTAGCATAGTATGTCCTAATTTAAAATATTAACAAAACTAGATCACAAATAATAAGAAAAAATTTGTGTATAAGAATAGATTTTTCTTTAAAATTTTGTAGAGTTCTCAGTCTTAAAAAAATAAATAAAAAATAAAAAAAATATATTATTTGACTTTAATTCTTTTTGAATATTTTAGCCTTGAATATCATCACTATGGTACCCATTGGGGTTTTTAGTTGGAAAAAAGACGGATTTTCGATTTTTAAAATTTTTAAATAGTCAATTTTTCGGCTTCTTTCAACTTTGAAATATTCGACTTTTTCCTATTTTCGACTTTTTTCAATTTTGGAATAGTCAACTTTTTACGACTATTTTCGACTTTTTCCAACTTTTTTTACTTTTTCCGATTTTTGGACTATTTTCGACTTTTTCCAACTTTTCGACTATTTTCGATTTTTTACGATATTTTTGAGATTTTCCGGCTCCTTTAACTATTTTTTGTTATTTGTCTTAAAAAAAAAAAATATATATATATATGAAATATTTACAACGCAATCAAACATCTTGAGTAATTAACAGACAATCTATGCAAGAAAAGTGCTAGTTACAAACAAAAATAAATTTTTGTCGTACTATTTTCAACAGTTAGATGATTTAATTTAAATAAAAATTGCTAAGAAACTACTCCTTTTAATTAAAGTATATTTTTTCGACTATTTTCGACTTTCCGACTATTTTCGGCTTTTTCTGACTTTTCGACTTTATCCTACTATTTTTGACCTTTTCCGACTATTTTCGACTTTTTCCGACTATTTTCGACTTTTTCCGACTATCTTCGACTTTTTCCAAATTTCTTCAATTTCATACGATATTTTCGAGATTTTTCACCTTTTTTGAATATTTTGTTTTATTTTTCTGAAAAAAGAGATTATGAAATATATACAATGCAATTAAGTATATTGATTAATTGAGAGACATTCAATAAAAGTGCTGATTACACACAAAAATATGTTTTTGCAATACTATTTCCAACAGTTAGATGATATAGTTCAAATAAAAACTGCTAAGTAATTATTTTAAATAAAGTAAAATTTTTCTACTAATATTTTCGACTATCTGCAAACAAGAAAGTCGATTTCTCGACAATTTTCTAACCAAAAATTAGATTTCGACTTTTCGATTTTTTTACAACAAAAAGTCGATTGTTCGATTTCTCGACTTCTTTAACCAAAAAGTCGATTGTTCGATTTATCGACTTCTTTTAACAAAAAGTCGATTGTTCGATTTCTCGACTATTTCCAACTTTTGGAATTTTTTCTAATATTTTCGACTTTTTCGACTATCTGGAAATAAGAAAGTCGATTTTTCGACAATTTTCTAACTAAAAAGTAGATTTCGACTTTTCGATTTTTTTCAACAAAAAGTCGATTTTTCAATTATATCCCAGCAAAAACTTTGCTTTCTTGGTAAGCTAGCAGGTATAATTGGAAACAAAAATAAACTACTTATTTCTTGCCTGAATAACCAGTTATTTTTGTTCGATTTGTCCAAAAATTCATGCAGTTATTTTTTGACTCTAGGGATACTCAAAAATATGTACCTAAACGAAAACAAAAATAAAAAAAAAACAAAAAAATTTTGAGACTCGAACTTGGACACACATTAACCATTCGTTTTTACTGACTAACGTCTTACTCAGTACACCATCTCGCACATAGCATCCTAAGCGACAAAAACTCTTTTTAGTTTAAAATATCTTTTTAGACATTTTGTTATAAAAAACTAACAGCTTCAGAATGGGGTTGAACCAGCAACGTTCTGGTTGTTAATCCGGCGCTCTAGCCAACTCATTCACGTGATTGCAGTATTACTGTGCTATTATGCTATTGAGTACTTATTAATGTAATACAGAGTAGGCAAATAATAATGACGCCTCATTACCAAGAAATTACTTTAATAAGTAGTTGTTATTACCGAAAACCATAAAAGTTTTTGCTGGGATGTGCCCATAACAACTTGCATTGAAAAACTTAATTTTTCATGACAAATTTTACATTTTTAAAAGTATCCATTTCATATTTTGTATTGAAAAGTTACCATTTTTTAAATTTTACTAAAATTTAGTAGGCTTTAGAAAAAAATGGATAATATGATTTCCCTAATTTTTTTATATGATATGTACTGAAGTCTTAATTTTTATTCCCATAAAAAAATAGTCATAAAACGTAACTCTTTCTATGTAAAAATTCATAATTTACGAGGCATATATTTAGGATTTTTGTATAAAAAACAATGCAAGAATCGGAAAGTAATCAAAATTGGTCTGAATAAGTTCTTTTTTACATTCTCATTTTCATTGTCATATAAATTTTTATATATCTAAATAAATTTATATACTTTTGGTTAAAAAATACCAAAATCTTCTACAATTTTTTCTTTCATTTTCCCTTATTTGCAATATTTACGTAATCTATTGTTTTCAATTGCAAACATCTTTTTAAAACCTTGCTTCAGAATTTAGATTTGAATTAGATTTGGAATTAGCGGTCAAATATACATATAAGTTCAAATTTGCATCACTACACATCTCCTATTTTTTTTTTTTACATTTTTCTATTGGCTCGATTCATTGCGTACCGTTCTGAAATATAGCGGACACTAATCAACAACTAATGATGGTTCAAGCATATTTTCCATTAGTATTTAGTAGGTATTTGGTAATTTAAAAAAATAATAATAAAATATGAAGACCAGGCATAAAGCCATAGGCCATAGAATATAGCTAGAAGTTTATGTGAGAGACAAAAACCTAATTCAGTTGTCAAAAACCTAATTTATGTAACTACAAAATATATGTAGTCACATATATTTGGTTTTTGTGTTTTGAAAAAAAGGAGTAAATTTTTTGAAAATTTAGTTTGAATTGTCTCTCACATAAACTTCTAATTGTACTCTATGGCATAAGCATAAAAAATTACATTTTTATAAAATTTCCCTCACTGAAAGGGCATATAAAAATTTTATTATTACTTAGATTAATAATTTTACATAACTTTTCTTCGAGTAAACTAAAACGTTTCTATCTCATTTAATTTCAATATCTCTCAAACAATAAATAAAATATTTGTTGCTTTATAGCTAAAAATGCTCTAAATTTTCAAGCACAACAATACCCTTGAGACCTTAAAGAAATTTTACTAAGAATACTTTTCTTTAGGCATTTATTTATTAGTCTCTCCTCGCAAAACTCAGCCAGATGTACAATTTTACACTAAATTATCCTTTTGCAATAATAATTTCTTAAATTCCAAAACATACCAAATTATCAAGCAGATCTATTACTTTAGCACACGCTCCCGCTGAGCAATTCTTCGCGTATGAAAAAAAAAAATAACAACTGCCCAGAAAAAAAAAATAAAAAAATACTTGATGAATGAACCCACACACAAGAATAGACAAGAGAAGAACCTCTTGAAATTGAAGTGTTAAACTCTTGAAATACAAGTATCTACCTAAGATCTAACACAGCACTAACAGCAGTAAGATCAATAACGTATATGAGAGTACTCAAAATTTCAAGAGTATGCTCTTGAAATGACAAAAAGAGAAAATAAACATTTCGTTACGTTTTAATGAATGAATTGTGCAAAAAATTTATATACATACACAAGGATAAAACAAAAGGATATACAAATCAATGAATGATACGATCAACATGGATCATAAAAACAATAGACAAGCAATTTGAGCAGGCGAGAGAGGGCTAAGGAACAAAAACACAAAAGTTAGAAAGAGAGAGGCATAGATTATTTAAACAAGGGAGTGATAGTAATATAGAGTCAAGGTTGGGAAATTCCTTTTTTTTTTTGTGTTTTATGATCCTTACTTACTTTAGACTTGTTAAAATATCATTAGTTTAATATTTTATCTTTCGAAATAAAATTCTTAAGAACTTTACAACACAGGTGTTCACTAGGACAGTTATGCTATGAACTAAAAGAGAAATAGCAGACGTTATAGTTGTGCGAGCTAGACAATTTGTCGCCAAATTTATACAGAATTTATATTCAACAAATTCTTTGTTTTATTATTTGGTGTGGTCTATTCTTAAACTTTTTTTGTGTGTGCATTGTATGTTATGAGAAATTTTATTCTATTCAAGTGCAAATTTTTCTTTTCACTAATAGAAATATGTTAGGAGTGACCATGGTTTAATTGCAATTTGTCTTTAGGGAATAATTGATTTTGGATTTGTTTTTCAAAAACTAAATTCTAAAATTTCTTTTGTATTAATAAATTTACATATTTTTGGTAATATAAACAATAATATATGTAAGAGTTTTAGTGAAAGGTGTGGTGAGTTGTCACTTAAATTATTTGACTTTTAAAAGAAGCAGTTAAATTCTAGAAAATTGTTTTCTTTATAAAATCATAAGGTTTTGTAAAAATTTTTAAAGTATTTTTAGTTCAACAGAGATAATTGTAGGATAATTTTATTGATATTTCATACACAAGGAGTTGCTACAACCGTTGGTATAAAAAAATATTTCATCCCTTTATCTACACTATAACATTTTATTATTTACAGCCCATAAATATGCTAACATTGCTATGCTTTTTTAACATATAAATGTATGCAAGATTTTAAATAAATACAAAGCTTTTCTTCCTGTAAAACTTCTGTAAGAGAAATAAGCATTTACAGCTTTTTTGTCGAAGTTTGAAGAGTGCTAAGAGACATGTAGTAAAGCTTCATATTTAAGAAAGATATTTAAGCTTTCAGAAAACTTTAGTAAGAATTTCAAATAAGAAAATTTTAAGGTGTTTAGATTCACTAAAATATTATTATTCAAAAGTGAAATTCTCTTTAGAGAATTTAATATTTGCAAAAACTTAGCTACTTAAAGAGAGTTTCAATAACTTGGATTGAACATTTTATCAAATAACTAATGGCACCCTGTGACATATTGATATAAGTATTTGGTCAAGTATTAGAAGGATAAATACAGAAACTTATTATTAATATTGCAATATCATAATTCATTATTATATCATTTACAGCTAATATAAGTATTTTTCTTTAAGATAATTAAGAATAATGCTCTCAAATTTTGCAGCACTAGACTGAATTAATAAATATTTTTTATTGGGTCTAATAAATTTTTTTGCTTTAAAAAAGAGGCCAACTTTATTAGATCAAATCTTCAATATATATTACCCTATATAAAGCAATTTAGACTCCTTTTCTCTTCATATGATTTGCCCCCAAAAATACCTAGAAAACTCTCCTTACCCCCTTCCCCCTTGTACACAACTAACACACACACATCCGACAAAATAAACGTTAACCTTATTTTAGGCCAGTTCTATAAATCACACAAAAATTTAACAATTAAAAAAATACTTTTTTTTATTTAAGGGACCATAAACTTTGTGTAAGCGATTTAATATAAACGTGAAATTATCACCTTTCCAAAATCTTTTAAAAGCACGCAAACGAATCTATATAAAATAGAAAATAAAATATAAAAGTATAACATAATATAAAACATATTGTAACCGTAATCTTTGTAATTATGAATGTATGTGTTTAACTTACACATCTCCACGCA
The DNA here is from genome assembly GCA_932274085.1 of Protocalliphora azurea. Lineage (NCBI taxonomy): Eukaryota > Metazoa > Arthropoda > Insecta > Diptera > Calliphoridae > Protocalliphora > Protocalliphora azurea. The sequence goes on along the minus strand of OW026522.1, from coordinate 23,139,179 downwards.
ATTTTATATAAGTGTATTTTCTTAAAAGGAAACTTATATACATATATACATATATATATATATATACATCATACAAACTCATATAAACGGACATATTAAGTTGTAAAGAAAATCACACCTTAAAGCTGTAAGTAGAGAACAAAACAGGTGTTAAATTTTTAATAGCATAATTTAAGGCAAAGGAAAATTAAAATCCAAAGTTATGCAGTTTAAAAGAAAAATAATAAAAGTATAAATGTTTAGTTTAAAACTTAATACATTTTCCTGACTTTTACTGACTGAAAAGTAAATGAATCCTATTTTTAGGCGCAATACATAAGATAGAATTTTAAACACATTTCTAAAGGATTTAAATTTTCAACTGAAGTCTAGTTTATACTTCTTTCTATAGCATAATCGATAGTTTAGATTACAGTCTGTTCTATAGTCTCGACTATAGCCTGTTCTATATTCGCGACTATAGCCTGTTCTATATTCGCGACTATAGCCTGTTCTATATTCGCGACTATAGCCTGTTCTATATTCGCGACTATAGCCTGTTCTATATTCGCGACTATAGCCTGTTCTATAGTCTCGACTATAGCCTGTTCTATAGTCTCGACTATAGCCTGTTCTATAGTCTCGACTATAGCCTGTTCTATAGTCTCGACTATAGCCTGTTCTATAGTCTCGACTATAGCCTGTTCTATAGTCTCGACTATAGCCTGTTCTATAGTCTCGACTATAGCCTGTTCTATAGTCTCGACTATAGCCTGTTCTATAGTCTCGACTATAGCCTGTTCTATAGTCTCGACTGTAGCCTGTTCTATAGCCTGTTCTATAGTCTCGATTATAGCCTGTTGCATAGTCTCGATTATAGCCTGTTCCATAGTCTCGACTATAGCCTGTTCTATAGTCTGGCCTATAGCCTGTTCCATAGTCTTGACTATAGCCTGTTCCATAGTCTTGACTATAGCTTGTTCTATAGTCTTGACTATAGCCTGTTCTATAGTCTTGACTATAGCCTGTTCTATAGTCTTGACTATAGCCTGTTCTATAGTCTTGACTATAGCCTGTTCTATAGTCTTGACTATAGCCTGTTCTATAGTCTTGACTATAGCCTGTTCTATAGTCTTGACTATAGCCTGTTCTATAGTCTTGACTATAGCCTGTTCTATAGTCTTGACTATAGCCTGTTCTATAGTCTTGACTATAGCCTGTTCTATAGTCTTGACTATAGCCTGTTCTATAGTCTCGACTACCATACCCTGTTCTATAGTCTCGACTATCCATCTGATCTACAGGCTCGGGCATAGCCTGATCTACATGCTCGAGTATAGCCTGTTCTATAGTCTCGACTATAGTCTGTTCTATAGTCTTTACTATAGCCTGTTCTATAGTCTCGACTATAACCTGTTCTATAGTCTCGACTATAACCTGTTTTACAGTCTCGACTATAGCCTGTTCTATAGTCTCGACTATAACCTGTTCTATAGTCTCGACTATAACCTGTTCTATAGTCTCGACCATAGCCTGTTCTATAGTCTCGACTACAGCCTGTTCTATAGTCTCGACTATAGTCTGTTCTATAGTCTCGACTATAGCCTATTCTATAGTCTCGACTATAGCCTGTTCTGCAGTCTCGACTATATCCTGTTCTATACTCTCGTCTATAGCCTGTTCTATAATCTCGTCTATAGCCTATTCTATAGTCTCGTCTATAGCCTGTTCTATAGCCTAGGCTATAGCCTATTCTGTACCCTGTTCTATAGTCTCCACTATGGTCTGTTCTATAGTCTCCACTATGGTCTGTTCTCGACTATAGTCTGGATTGTAGTCCTCGACCTTATCTACGCTCTCGAAACTAGTCCATAGTCTCAACCATTGTGTATTATAGAAGCACGACTAGTTTGTTTTATAGTCTCGACTACAATTTAGACTATTCTGTAGTCTCAACTATAGCCTATTCAATAGCCTTAACTATAGCCTATTCTATAGTCTCGAGTATAGCCTGTTCTATAGTATCAACCATAGCCAGTTCTATAGTCTCGACTATAGTCTATTCAATTATCACGACTATAGTTTATTTTATAGTATCGACTGAAGTATATTCCATAGTCTTGACTACAGTCAATTCGATAGTCTAAATTATAGAATAACCTGTAGTCTATTCGATAATCTCAACTATACTGTATATACTGTTGTATCGGCTATAGTCTACTTTTTAGCCCTGACTTTCTTCTCAACTATAGTCTCATCTAGTCTTTGGTATAGAATATAGTTTGGTGTTTAGTTTGTAGTCTGCGGTCTTGTCCATATTTCAGTCTATAGTTTAATCTTCACTTCAGACTATAGTCTATCCTATTCAGTATTTCAAAATGAAATATAACTTGTCACAATCTTTGTCCTATATTAAGAAAACTTAAATAAATGCCTATTTTTAGGTTAAGTACCCTTTAAAATTAATTTTCATTATTTGCCTTAGATATCCCTAATCGAGTTTAATTATTAATTTTTATTTTATACTAGAGACATTAAAATTGTTTGTCTTCTTAAAATGATCTTTGACCTCTCAAAAGATATAAAAAGTTTCATATAAGTTAAATAGTTAAAAAAAAAGATTTAGAAAAACCATGTGATTAAGAAAACAATAAAAAACCCACGCAATCTTTAAGGAAATTCTGTTTCTACTATACTTAAATTCTTTACGCAACATCACCATGATTTATTTTTTTAAACATCTTAAAAGAGAGCTTTAGTATTTTCCTTCAGATTAGAAAAAGGAACTACATATATATATATATATATATATATATATATATATATATATATATATATGTATATATATATATCTATATATATTAAATTTTTTTTTTTTTGTTTCACATGATTTAGACATATTAAAAAAAAATTAACTCTTCAGGTGGCTTTAGCCAGCCATAACCAATAAACCTGTTTATAAAATTTATCATTTCTTAAAGTATACATTTAGGGATGCTAACGATTTTTCTTCCTTCTTCTTTTCAGGTTATTTGTAGTGGTCTTTGGTTACTTATGCAGAAAAATTTGTTTCAACTTGTTGCTGTTGCTTAGTCTTGCTTGTTTTACATTGTTTTGTTACTACATTTCACTAAAAATTTCTGTAAATGTTTTCAAAGTCATTGTAATTTAAGAAGAGAGGGAGAGAGGATGAGAGATTGTAGGATTTGGTAAATAGAGAGCGTAAAACTTACTTTTTGGAGACAGATAATTTTATGGTTTCGACATGTATCAAACCATTTTTCATCGTATTACCTTCGTTATGTTGATATGATTTTTTTGTTATTAAAAATTTTTTTCGACTTCTTCTGCTTTTGTTTTTTGATTATGTACAAAAATACTTGCATACGTTAAGGCTTAAATTACGTTTATAGTATACATTTGTTGCTTTTAGAAAAATATTCATATGAAAGAGCATCAACTGTCTGGAGGTCATTTTAAAAAAATTCTTTATTTTTCTCTTCACACATACTTATTTATCCCTTTTATTTGTTTTATTTTTTTTTTGTCTAAACGAATTTCTTTATTTGAAATCACAAAAAACCACAAATGTTGCTTTTGTTTAAAAACAAATATTTTTTTTATGAGAAACATAAAACAAACACACAAATGTAAAAATTGTTTACTTACTTAAATATACACATATACAAACACAATAAAAACAAACAAAGTAAATTCAATCGACATTACATTGTCAAAAAGAAATGTTTACATAAAATTGTAGTATAACTTGAGGCGGGCAGAAAATTAAATAAAATGAGAAATAAACAATATTTTCAAATGAAGTAATTTAAAACAAAAGAAAAAAAATATTTAAACAAAAGAAGGCTATTATGTTTTGAAACTTTGTAAATTAAATGAATTTTATGTCATTATATTTTTTAAATTTATATTTTAAAGCTTGTATTTAGGGGCTAAAAAATATGGCTTAATTTATGGAGACTTTAGTCTGCATTTGCTTTAGAAGGAAGTTCGGATGAAGTTGTAATGCGAGAACAAAATATATATGAGGATCATTCATTTAAAATCTCAAGGAAATACAGCCATTGAGTTGAAACTTTCAGGGATTTTTGATTTATTTCAGTTCTGCACTAAAAATTAGCGTCCATTAGACTCAAACTATTAACCAGTCGGGAGATAACACTGTGGAAATTCATATAGCACGTAACCGTTTCACTATCTGGTTGTAAAAATGAAAGCAAAAATTTACGGTTTTTAAATTTTACATTTTTTTATAGAAAATTTGCGGGTATAAGTGAAATTAAATTTAGAGAACAGAATTTTAAAGACGAAGTGATTCTCTATAGCAACGGTTCTCAAGTGGGGGCCCGCGACCCACAAAGGGCCCTTGAGGACATTCGTGGGGAGTCGCGAATTGATACTGAAAAATATTCTTTTTATATAAAAATTCCAATGAAGGCATGAAACGATCTGAAAATGGAAAAACAACTTTATACAAAACATTAAAGACAAAAGCACTTTTTTTTCAAAAATTAGTTCTTTTAAGAAACCTAGCATTAGCACTAGCTGCAAGAAAAAGCAATCATAAAGGCAACAATGACCAAATAAAATTATACTGACCAATGAAACAATATAAAGAAAATTTTATGATATGGCAGGGAAAATAATTAGTTAAAAAGATAAATATAGTTCACCTTAATTTGATGAAACTATCGAAACCCTACTTTTATTTTTTGTAAATATATTATGACAAGAACTTTTTTTATAAAGTCGTCGATTGATTCGACTTCTCAATGCTGAGTACTTCTCAATGTTGAGTACACAAAAGGAAAATTTGGTTAAATGACTTTATAAGTAACTTAAAGATGGAAAAATCCTTTGAATATGACCCAATAAACCATGGAACGATATAATAGCGAAACCGATATCATACAAGCTGCCGATTATAACATCATATTGTATTGTAGAAAATTATATTATTATGATATCGAAATTTCGAAATATTTTTTTCGAATAAAAAAAATTTTAAGATGTCTTTTTCGAGCCCAAAAATAAACGATTTTGAAATTGAAAATTGGAAAAATTATGTACTTTTCTAAAAGGTATCTTCACGGAAATGATTTTAAAATAGAAAACGAAACTAATCACCTAATAGGGCTAAGTACAGACGTTCCCGAATTTGGCAGTTTCGGAAATTATAATGTGTTCCAAAGAGTTTGTCAACGGTTTTTTCCAGATCTGCAGCAAATGTGGAGTTTATAGGCAAAATTAAAAAAAAAAACCTTTTTGGCATTTTTGCCGGTTTTCTGGGAATTGTGGGATTCTTTTACAAAAATCCTTAAATTTGTTCAACTTCGTTATTTCAAATGATAAAGTCAACAATCACCAAAAATTTTCTTAGAATATCTTAACTAAAAGAGTTTTAGCTACCGATCAAATATTTATAGTTTCTCTAAAAACCAAAATTTTACAACAATTTTTCTTTAGGTCCAAAAATCAGTAAAACTATGAGATCCATTATTTTCAAATAAATTTCCTTGCCTGGCTGATGCAATTCTTAATTATATACAAATATTGAAGTCAATATATTTTATAGGCCCAAAACTACTCTACTTTAAAACGGGGAAGAATCGAAAAATTTTGGAAATAAATCTGTCACTTCTAATCGGTTGCTTGGATTTACATAAAATTCTACATAGGCATGGCAGAGTAGTGTACAATTTAAAGTTTGGAAAGCGGACCCTACATACACCTCAGGAGCGGAGCTTATCTATAAAATAGAGGAATCGATATCTTTATTAAATCGTCAAATTTCTCTTTCTTTAAAAAAAAAAAAAAAAATAATTCTGCATTTTTTCCTTATCGATCAATGTTAAAACAAAATGTGGACATTAAAATATTGATGTCACCTTTCCCTGAAGCACCATTCTCGACCCCTTATATCACGATGTGCGTCAATCTTAAATTTAATATAATTCCGATAATATGAATTATAATATGATTTCCAAAGTTTTAATGCCATTCAATAGTAAACATATTGAAACTAAAGTGGCCAAAAAATTAGATCAAAATATTGGTAATTGTGGGCCAGGAATTTTAACAGCATGACAAATATTAAATGTTTTCTCAAGGACTATATTTTGGTCAAATTTGAATTTTAGTGGCATAGAACTTTTGAGGGTCTAAAGGGGTTAAACAAATTTTACTACCAGAAGAAAGGCGAAAGTGTCTTCTTTAGCCCCATATATACTTTTGTACCTGTCTGGACCTATCTGTAGAACATCTATTTCATTTGAATGAAATTACTCCCAAAATTTTTTCATGAAACACATACAAAAAATCAGTTAAGATTTTAATCTTATACCTAGAGGACTTAAAACAAGGATAAGGAATTAAGAAGTTAAAAAAGGACGAATTTATCAAATATGGGATGGTTATAGATCAGCCAAAACAAGGATCAGGCAATACGAATGATGGAAACACAAGAAGGTTCTTCTCAGATCACGAAAGAGCATCTGAAATAATAGGTGTTGATATAAATCTTATTTCTTATCGATGTGCTTGTGTGCAATGAACAAATTGATGCTAGAAAATTTGATAATTATATGAAGGAAACTGCTCGAACAAATACAATCAAATATCAGTGGAAAAATATATCTGCAATAAATAGTTCACACAATCTTTTATCATGGAGAAGATATAATTAAGCATCATTTAGTACCACTCGGAGATCTATCAAGAGGAAGCCCAGGAAAAAAGGAACTAAGAATGCAGATTCTATACACGCAAAGAAAAAACATTGGTTCAACATTGTTATGTGAACAATATAATGTTGAAATACTAATTTTTCATTGATTTAAATAATACTTTGATCGTGATAACAACGTTTCTGTTTCAGTTTTAAAATTTAATGGTTAATCTCAATCAAAATTTTAATATGGTTGACTACAATAATAATCTCTTTCTAAATATTTTTATCAGAAACCATAATGCAAAAATAATATTATTTCTACAAACATTAAATGTCACCAATACTTATACTTTTTACTAAACGATATTTTGTTTTGTACAACGGTTGAATGTTTGATTTTGGAACATGTTATATTTTCCTCAAATATAGAATATTTGTTTTAAGACTATGTTTTGTTTTCCACAAATATTGAATGTTTGCTTTTAACCATACTTCTTTTCTGTACAACTATTGAATATACATTTTTGTGTAAAGCACTGAACTCTTTAACAGTAAGCAATCTAGCAATAAACTGTGAATAATAGTTTTTTATTAAAAATTCGTAGTGAATTAAAAAATAAAAACTAAATAAAAGTGCATCAAATACAAATGAAAAAGGTAAAAATTAAAAAAAAAAAAAACCAAAGAAAACATAAAACTAGTGATTTAAGTTCTTATGTAAATAACTAATATGTAAATAGTTAATGTGTAAGAAATTGATATGCAAATAATTAATATGTAACTAATTTAATTATTAGTACCTAATATGTTAATAACTTAATTTTTAAAACTAATAAAAAATTCTTCCTCTTTTTTTGAAAAACATTTAATATGCTCAATAAACAAATAATGAAAATAATAATTTCGACTTAAAGTGTTTTATTTTATATTATACATAGTAAATATAAAAAAAATCATAAGATAGTAAAATGGGATTATAATATGAATCATAATATGATGAATTGAAATCATAATATGATAAGCTTTGTCATATAATATGATAGAATATAATAACAATGTTATAAATTATATCATATATTACGATAAAATGGGATCATATTACGAAAACATGGAATCATAATATGATAAAGTGGATTTATGATATGTTAAAGTGGGATTATAATATGATCAAAAGGGATTATATTACGACAAAATGGAATTATAATATGACAGAAATTGATTAAAATATGATAAAATGCAAATACGATATGATAGAATGAAATTAAAACATATTAGAATGGATTCACAATAAGATATACATAATTGATTTACGTTATGATAAAAGCACCCCCAAATATGACAAAATGAGTTTATAATATGATTAAGTCTAATCATTCCATAATAAAAACATGATAAAATCGAGAGCAATATTGTAAAAAAAAGTTAATAATATAATTAAATAGAAACATTACATAATGAAACTGTCCTACAATATGATAAAATGGAAATATAATAATAATTATTTACAAACATACTAATTTTCAACTGTAATCATATATTCCAATCATAATATGTTGCTCTTAGATTCTGGTCACCAGAACCATATTTTTTCCTGCGTGTAGAGAGCACAATATCATGAAATTCTTCTAATGAAAATCTATTTAATATATTAATTGCAATGTCAGATCCTCTCATCTCTAGCATTCGAAGTCAATGGAAAGTAGAACATTAGGACTTATATGAAGAAGCAAAAGGACAGAAATAATATAGAACTAAATATGGAATATTTGCAGGCTATTTTCCAATCGAATGAACCTATTATAGTGGAACCTATTCTGGAATTGATAAACTGGGAAACTGTTTACAAAATTATCTCACTGACGGCAAAATTTTTTAGTTTTTTTTTTTATTTTTATTTTCGTTTAGGTACATATTCTTGAGTACCCTCAGAGTCAAAAAATAACTACATGAATTTGTGGACAACTGGAACAAAAATAACTAGTTATTCAGGCAAAAAATAAGTAGTTTATTTTTGTTTCCAATTATACCTGCTAGCTTACCAGGTAAGCCAAGTTTTTGCTGGGTACTAATCATTTTTAGGAAAATCTAATTAAATTAAATAGTTTTTATTTAAATCTCATTTAAACTGAATTTTGAGCATATGTAAATGAGCTATTAGAAAGAACTTTAAAAAATGTTTCAAAAGTTTAATAATATCATTTTAAAGTCAAATATATATCTGATTTGTTTTTTTTTTCCACTCAGTGTCGTTCTATATTAAATCTTTTTTTTATGAAATCTGAAAATCGGTAAAAAAGACATATTTTTAAATACACTTAATATGGCGTACATTTCACTTGATAAAAACAGGATATAAAACTAAATTTTAAGGAATCGTATTATTCAGTTCGTAAAATAACCCTCCCTAGCTACAGCATTTTGTTAAACCTACCAAAATACGATCCAGCCCTACCAAAGCAAAAACATCCAACCAAATTTGATAGAAAAGCCCAAAGCGGCAACGCTGATTACGGGCCAAGTTTTATGACGACATCTTTTTGTGATTGGTTTGAATATCAGCTACTAACAATATATTCGTTGTGCATGGCGAGCCACAGATTTTGAATTAAGGGAAATCATCGAGCCATTTACTTCAAATTTGTTTAAGGAACTTTTTCTGACTTTCAGTCACTATCAAAAGACGTAAAATACATTTTATTAATTCTCTTTTATAGATAGACTATTGGGAACTAATAATACTTTAACAAATTTCTTTGAAATTTTTTTAGCGAAATTTATTATTTTTTAAATTTCTAATTTTTGGTGATATATCTAATTTTTAGTGATATTTTAAGTTTTTGGTGAAATTGGTAATCTTTGGTGAAATTTCCGATTTTTGTTGGAATTTCTAGTTTTTAGCGAAATTTTTAGTTATTGGTGAAATTTCGAATTGTTAGTAAAATTTGGGATTTTTGGTGAAATTCTTGCTTTTTTATGAAATTTGAGATTTTTAGTAAAATTTTGTCATTTTTGATGAAATTTGTGATTTTTGGTGAAATTTTGAATTTTTTTTTTTTTTTTTTTGTAAAATTTTGGAAATTTGGTGAAATATTGAACTTTTGATGAAATTTCGAATTTTTGGTGCAATTTGAATTTTTTTTCTTTTTTTTAAAAATTTCGAACTTTTGGTGAAATTTCGGATTTTTGGTTAAATTTTCATTTTTTTAAATAAATTTTCATATTTTTGGTAGAATTTTGAATTTTTGGTAAAATTTGGGATTTTTGGTGAAATTTTGGATTTTTGGTGAAATTTCTATTTTACGAACCTAATTTTTTTAATTTCTAATTTTTGGTGCAATGTCAAATTTTTAAGTTTTTGATGAAATTTGGAATTTTTGGTAAAATTTTCGATTTTTGTTGAAATTTCTAGTTTTTGGTGAAATTTTTAATTATTAGTGAAATTTCGAATTTTGATGAAATTTGAGATTTTTGGTGAAATTCTTGCGTTTTGATGAAATTTGAGATTTTTGGTGAAATTTGTGATTTTTGGTGAAATTTTAGATTTTTTATGAAATTTAGATCTCTTTTTGGTGAAATTTTAGATTTTTTATGAAATTTAGATCTCTTTTTTGTAAAATTTTGGATTTTTGGTGAAATTTTGAACTTTTGGTGAAATTTTGAATTTATGAAGAAATTTGAAATTTGTGGCGAAATTTCGAATGTATTAGTGAAATTTCGGATTTTTTGGTGAATTATCGGGTTTTTGGTGAAATTTTATTTTTTTTTTTTTTTTTGAGTAAATTTTTGGATTTCTGGTTAAATTTCGAATTTTTGGTGAAATTTGGGTTTTTTTGGTGAAATTTGGGATTTTTGATAAAATTTGGGATTTTTACGAAATTTTGATTTTTTTTTTTTTTGAGAAATTTGCTGTTTTGTGTGAAATTTTCATAATTTGGTTAAACATAAACAAAATCTTCTAACATAAAATATTCGAGTTTGTTGTTAATAAAGTGCATGCTGCCATCTATTTGAGGGTAAAAAATGTAACACAATTTTTGAATTTAAGAGCAACACTATTAGAAAAGAGCATCTGACCCATTTACACTACAATTTTTTTTTTTTTTAGAATAGAACACAAAGGAAGGTAATGGCTGAATAAAGACAACATTTTAATCAGAAAAGAAAACGCCATAATAAACACATTTTCAAAAATGTATAATTCCTTTAAACAGACTGAAACAAGAATAGGTAAAACTCAGATTTTATATTTCAAACCACAAACAATAAGCAGATGGTTTTTTAATTATGAGAACAAAATTATGATATACGTTATTAAATTTAAGTAATGGCAACCGTTTTCCAACTAATTTTTTCTCTTTGTATGCCCTTATGTGTGATGTTATAAGTATTTCAGACACACAGGCAAGAGATATGCAATGTGAACTGAACATCTTCAAAAGCTGTTTCGGCACAATAAGCCCATTTTTTTATTCCAATTCGCATACTTATAAATTTTTTAATGAATTCCTTTGATTTGGGTTTCTATAGTTTCTTATTTTTGGTGAATGGACACAATCTCAATTATCTTGTACTCAGTTCATAAATGGATGAAATCTATTTATAGATCGGATGTTTAAATAATAACTCTAAATCGATTTCTTTTCTAAAGCTTAAAAAATCATAATTAGAATCTTAGCAACTGTTCTTTTTGAATCTAAGCTAAATATTTACTTACCAATTTTAACTGATCTAGACCAAAAGTCTGTTGGTTTAAGTAGATCAAAATATATATATATATATATATATATATATATATAAGTAACGGTTGCCTTTTTCTTGTATAGATTGATAATGTCCGTTATACGTAAAATTAGTCACTTTTCAAGGCTAATTTTTCCAAATCGTCAATCATTAAGACAAAATTTTAAAAATAACTCATTTGAACAAAAATTTTCAACAACAATATTTCTGAAGCTATATTTTTTAAAGTTATAGCAATTAAAAAAAAATAAACAAATATTGTTAAAAAAAAATATGTACTTGAACATTTTCACTAGTAAACGATTCCTGGAATTCATCTAAAATTCTACTAAAACAATAAAAAAAACATACATACAATCAATCCATAATAATTTATTTACGCAATTTCCAAACAATTGATTTTATATACATACAAACATTTGTATGCATACATAAATGTTATATTGACTTAAATTACTTTTCAATAAATTCTTGGCAAAAAAAAGGTATAACCTTTAAGCTAAAAAAAAATATATATATAAAAAAGGTAAAAATCTACAACACTATTTTAACACAAAAATACCATAAAAAACATTTTTCTCAAACTCATACCAATTATTTAAACATTATTTTATTGTTTATCAATTTTCTTATTATTCTAACCTTCATTCAAAACTCATTTTTCCCTCCCCTTCCCCACCTCACCCTATAATCATGCTTTTTATTTAATTTCTTCTTTTCAGCCTTAATATATGTTACACATTTTTTGGTTTTGTTTGTTTTTAATTTTGTAATTCTCTTTTTTTGTTGTTTTTAATATTGTTGTTATTATTTCATTTGATAAGTAATTTATATTTTATTATACTTTATTCTCCCTAGAGTGTGTTTTTGCATTTCTTTTGCTCTGCTCTTTCAAGGTGAAAAAGAAGTTCGGTTTTGTTTTTGTTTTTTCTTTTTTTTTTTTTTTTTTTTTTTTTGTTTTTGCACTTCACTCGTATTTACTTGGGAGTTTTGGGATTAATTTCGTTTCTTCTGCTTTGAATGATGAAATGTATTCGTATATGTGTATTTTGTTTAAAGGAAAACATGGAGAAAAGCTTTGCTAACGCCTACGTCAAGCAAAAAAAAGCTTTTAGTTTTTTTTTTGGCGTTGATTTTCACATTGTTTAAATTAAATTTTAGTTACATGTGGTTACTAAGTCAATGACTTTTTTGTAATGTTTCTTTCACAGTAAGAAAGTAAGTATTTTTATATGCTATTTGCTTAAAAATTTTTGCTCTTTTTATAGTGTCTTAATTTTCTACATAAATGTTAGTTTTTAAGAGTGGATTGAATTAATAGATGATTAAAATTTATGATGAAAATTTGATATGTTTTGAGATTCGGCCTGTGGTATTAGTTTACAATAGAAAAATAAAAATAATTTAAAGAGGAAATTTGGTCAAAAAAGAAAATAAGTTTATTCAAATATTATATAAAACTAGCTATTCCCGGTCCGCTTCGATACCCCATTTGATGCGATAATTAATATTAATCTTATAATTATTATTAACTACTCCCCCTGGATCTACAACTTCTATAACTTTTTAAGACTTTCACTGTAATACTCCTTTAGTTATGCGAAAATTAATATTTTCTTTTTATGGGAACTACCTCTCCCTCTGGACCTATCCGTCCAATTTTCATTTTATCACTTTAAAGGCTTTCGCCATAACAGTTCTTTAGATATACAGTGCAAGTTCGATTTTCGCGACTAATTAAAAACCAGAACTGTCGCGAAAACTGAAATTTTAATGAAAAATTTGATGTAATTTTTAAAATTAGAATTGCTTTTATAGATATATTTACATTTTAAATACTTTAAAGAAATTGGAGATTTTGAGTTACTTTTTTGGCAAATTATTTTTTAAAATAACAGCTGAATCACGTAGTTCATATAGTGCTATTGTCGGCTTATCATTTTCCAAAGCCCATTGTATGCATATGTTTATCGATGTTATACAATCGTCCACTTTGTTTTCTTCATGACTACTTTCGTATAAATCCTCTTTTTTAATAAATTTTCTTTTTTTATATTCTTGCAAATTGAATTTAAGGAATCTGCACTTTTTAATTTTTTTTCAAATCTCTAATTTTTTGGAAAATCGTTGCCTTCAAAATATGTTGAACTTTTCCCATATTAAGAGATATATTTACACAACAAATGATACGAATAAACTGACAAAATTGATGATCGAAATCATCCAAAAAGGTTAATGTACCAAAAGTCGGGGATTTCCCTTTTTCGGTTATAGGCATTGTAATCAAATTTAAAAAAAGAGATAAAAGCCGCGAAAATAGAACCCGTTTTTCGTATACTGTCGCGATTATAGAACCTGCAATTTATAAAAATTAAACCGTCGCGATAATCGGGCCGTCGCGATAATGCTATTCGCGAGCTTGCACTGTACCATAATGCATATTTGCTTTGTATGGGCGTACCACTCCCCCTGCTTCTATAGAAAAATAAAATACCATATTTGAATTTTTCATATTTGAAAATTTTCACAATGATCCTGTGGAAATTTTAAGCAAATCGCGTCAGCCGTTTGAGAAGTAAAAAAAAAAGATTTAAAATTCTCCAGGACAAACACTATCAATGCAAAATTAAAAAAAATATAGTTTTTTTTCAAAGTAGGCGTAAAATGTGAGGGTAAAATCTAGATCTAGATCTAGCCTATAACCACCTCCTAGATATTGGTTCTGCCGTTAGACGTGATTGACCAAAATTTTTATCCTTTTGCAGAACTTTTTTATCATGTGTTTAAAAACTCAATGTTGATATTAATCAGACCTCTCATTCGATTACTTTATCCCACATTTTTTACACTTTAAATTTTTTCAAAATTTTGTTAAAAAAAATTAAGAAAAAGTTAGGAAAAAACTATGCCGCTTTATAGATAACACCACAGAAAATAAAAATAAAATAGAATTAGCTTGACATCTGTTATAAATTCGCCGTAACTCACATTTTAATCTTGCGGATTTTATCAAAATGGCATTTTTTGTGATTTTCGCGTTTTTTATACTAGTATACAGATTATTTAAAGCTATAACATAGAGAGCTAATATAAATTGCAGAAAATACATTCTGAAATTTTTAACCCATTTCAACAATGTTAACCTCCAAAACAGGCAGGTCAAAGGTCAAATTTTGGCCTAATCCGAAATCAAAGCAAAATATTCAGTCGGAGTGCAGTGTAAAGAAAAACTGTAGGCTTTGGACAATAGCTTCTCGCAAACCCCATCCAATTTACAAGATTTTTTTATTAGCTTAGAAAATACTTTTTCTGGTTAAACACAGAAAAAATATTTTCTAAGCCATCAGATAATAAAAATAACTTACTTTCTATTTTCTTTTATTAATTTGGACACAAAATTTTGAAATTTTAAGATTTTGTTGTTCTTAAGCCAGCGTCCTTCTGTCTGTCCGTCGTTAATTGACAACATTTTACCTTAAGGTACAGATGGCAGTTTTTAAATAGCAAATTTAAATTTTTAGCAAAATTTTTCATATATATAAAATTTAAATAAAAGAAATTTTTAGGTATATGATGAACATCGATTTCGAAAACGAAACAATTTGAAACCGAAAAATTTTGTGATGCATATATTACTTTCATTTTCTTAGAATTAATTTTGTTTAAAATTAAATTTTAATCACCTTTCATTAAGTTTTATGACATAACTTTTTACATTTCTTATAAATTATTTGGTTATTTTCCATATAAAGTATATTTTGTAAAGAAATAAATCGAAATTCGTCACATCTTTTCAAACTGTTTGATTTGAAAACGATCGATTTCCATTACATACCCTTTACATACCCCTTAAAATATTAAAAGTTTAAAAATTTCGAACGATTTTCTTGCACATTTCCTAAACAAGTGGTCAGAGACACATAGCCGAGGGAATAACTCTACCACTTTTTAACCGATTTTGATAAATAATTATGAAACTGATTACTATTTTATTATAATATAACGCAAAAACTAGTATTTAATAAACAGATTTTTGAAGAAACTACAAAAGGCAAATCTTGCTCGTATAAATCCAATTCTAATTTCACATCCGATTCAGAACGGTTTCGTGATGCCCGATCACTAGTAGTTTGAAAAATATTTTTTATACCCTAAGAATAATTCTATAGAGTATTAAAATCAAAATTTAAAATTTTTTGAAGACTTTAATTTTTAAAAAAGGGCAAAGGGTAACATATGCGTAGCTTTTTATTTCTTTTAATACTAGCAAATTTTACCCATATAAATGCAATTCTAACTTTCCGGTCCGGTTCGGAAAAGTGTCGCGATGGCCGGTCACTCTGGTAGTTTACAAAATATTTTTTATATTCAAAGAATAATTGTATAGAGAATTAAAATCAAAATTTCAAAAATTTTCAAAACTTGAATTTTTACAAATTACGTGAAATATCTAGAAAGGGCGTAACATATGCGCAGCTTTTTATTTTTTAAATACTAGATAAAAATGAGATACATATCTAAGCCAAATACAGCCCAATATGAAAAACCTGGTCCACAAAATATAAAAAAGCCCCAAATTTGGATATTTAAAAAAATATATTTAAACATATTTACATACAATATCCCAAAATAAGAACCTACGTTGTGGATAACAAAATACCTAAGTTTGACGGTTCCATTATGAAAGTTTCATTTTTAGATAGCTTAAATGAGAATATACATAGGCACTCGTTTTCAACAAAATTTCAATTATTCCACTGTACACGAAAACACCAAAATTTTGCCAAATTTGGCAGATCACTCCATATAAACTAAACAACACAGAAGATTGATTTTAATAACTAGTGATGCAAAATGTTGTCTAGTTTCACCAGACACCAAACATTATTACAAGTTAGAGCGCTATATTAGGCTGTTTTGAATCTATATACCCTTCACCATTTGACCGACATATAATAAAATTTACTCCTTAGAATATGCTTTCATATTTTCACATTTATACTTAGAAAAATAATCTACAAACTATAAAGCTTTAAACACAAAATTAAACTATCTTAGCAAGCGTTGCTATGCAACAACAACACTGATAGCTTCTGAGTACTACTAAATTTATATACATATGTTTGTATGTACGTGCTTATGCAAAAAAAAAACAACAACAATACTTAGTCATTGAAATGTTTATATTTCCGACTAAAACACGTCCAAACATACATAAAAATGATTGTGTGTATCAATATCAGTGTTGCCAGGGTTATTTTGGAAAAAGTCACAGGTTTTTGTTAAAAAAATGAAAATTTTTTCTAAAAGGTTACATTTTCGGAATTTAAAAAAACAAATGGCCGACACGTACTTATCTTCTATTCAAAATTTTAGAGAAAATAATAAAAAAAAATTGGATATAAATCAAATTAACCAGAACACTTGACTTTTAAATAATTTTGGTAATGATTCAGTAGTACCATTAATTTACGAGTTATTGACCTCTAAAGTTTAAATTACTTAAATATACCTTTCTAATGACATATAACATAACCATATTCAATAAATCCTTAACAGAAAAAATGGCATTTTTATTGATATTACCGGCAAATCCAAAAAAAGTTTATTCAGCGAAACCGGTGTACGACATACATAGAGAAAGTTTTTAAGCACAGCCACAGGCCGGCAATACAGAGAAACCTTTATTAACGTTTAAAAAATATTTTAATATTTTATTGATAATCTTGATTTGTTTCAAAATTTGCTTTAAAAGGTCCATATGTTTTGGTATTCTAACGGTTACAATGACATGATTTAATAAGTTTTGTTCACAAAATATTTCCTAATAATATCCATCTTAAAATACGTTTTGCTTTTTTATATTGTTGAACAATGGCAATACGTCGACACTTAAATTAGGATATAGTTCTAATGTTTTGTTAACGAGATGAATATGCTGATAAAATTTTCTCTGAATAAAACTTTTTAAATTAGGAAATTCTTTTTATAAATCAGTTGTGCCCCTTCAGACCAAAATATCGGGCCTTCTAAAAGTTAACTACTTTTATGGTTTAAAAATATTATTGGTAAAATCAAATGTAATATTTTATTTTCGATAACAAAGGCTATATTTTCTTAAGTATAATAATTCATCTGGATATTTTTTATATGACGAAAATTTTACATAATTTTTCATTTGAACAAATTTAGCTTTTAACCAATTGAATAACAAATTACTTAAATCTTTTACAATGATTCTCTCTCAAAAAATCGAAAAAATACTCTTTTAAATTTTGAATTGTAATATTGTTTTTAATGATAACATAGCTAATGTTACTTTTTGTATAATTTTGTAGACCGAAAATGTACTAAAAAAATTAAATAATTTCATATTACGTGGAGCGTTGAAAAATCACGAAAAATGTAACAAATGTGACCAAACGGCAACACTGATGTATATACAATCAACAACTACCGCTTGCTTATATAAAAAACAACACACTGAAATTCATTGCAATGCTTTTATATATGTTTGTTTATGTATATTTTTAATATTTTTTTTTTTCAAATTTTTGCCCATAACTCGGTTGTTTATGAACCGATATGGTTATTTCAACAAATAACCGAAATTTTAGAAAAATATTTACAACAGATTTATATAAAAACGAATTCTGAAGCGTATGTTGTAATGCAGTTTTTGTTTCCAGCTGGGGTATACTCAGTCTGAACAGTTTCTTCAAAGGTCTGCTTCCTTTTACTGTTACCAGAGACTGTTAGTGCTTCGAGACACGAACAACGACGACATGATACCTAGCTATGAGCGAAAAGAGCAATGTTAGTAAAGTTAATTCTACGTTAGAATGTGTTAATTAAAAAAAATATAGACAAGAATAAAGACTTCAAGACAAATTCTTCTGCTCTTGCCCGGATATCTATGATTATATGACTAACTGGGTTTACAAATGCTTTTCCTAAAACTAACTATTGGGATGCAATCTGCTGAAATAAATTATTCGGATCTGAGTCAGCTACCTATAGGTTTCTGACAACAAAATATAATTCGATGAGTTAGTCGCTTCAACCCTCAATCGTCTCTCGTTCGATTAGCTACAGGTTTTTGTCTTAAAATACAATCCGACGAGATAAATTCTTGACCTCTCGGTCGGCTAACTATGAATTTCGTCCTCAAAGTACAACCCGATGAAATAAATGCTTCGGCTCTCAGTCGGCTAACTAAGATCGTGTAAGCTACGCTAAATCCTAAATACAATCCGACGACATAAATTCTTCGGCTCTCGGCCGGCTAATTACAGGTTTCGTCTACAAGATATAATCCGATGAAATAAATGCTTCGGCTATCAGTCGGCTAACTACGATGATACTACTACTAACTACGGGTTCGGCTACGGTTAGGAAGAAAGAACTTCGTCCGTGTATTGTGATACTTTAATCCCTGAGAGCAAAGTATAAGAAGATCGGTACTTCGGTTCTTGCTCCCCCTCGGTAGCAGTAACCGAATCGGTACTTCGGTTCTTGCTCCCCCTCGGTAGCAGTAACCGAATCGGTACTTCGGTTCTTGCTCCCCCTCGGTAGCAGTAACCGAATCGATACTTCGGTTCTTGCTCAAAAGTATCATCCCAATCTGGATTATTTATGTTTAAATTTATATAAACTAAAAGAGAATTGTATTGTAACTACTAAAGTAGTTACAGAAGCTTGACAATGTCCAAAAATGCTTTTTGACCGATATCTCAGCTACTACTGAACCGATTTTGTTCATTTCTTCCGCAAAACATTAAAAAAAATACGAACTTTCTGTGCAAAAATTAAATTGCTAGCTTATATAGGTTTTTGTTGATATCTCAGTCATTAGTGGACCGATTTTGTTGATTTTTACTAGCGTTATTCTAAGGAATATTCCCTATAATTTGATGTATAAAACATATATATCCGATAACTGGGGCTTTCTAAAAAGTGATTTAAACGGACGTACGGGCAGACGGAAATTGTTATATCGACTTCCCTATCAAAAAGGATCCAGAAAATAAATACTTTTAGGGGTCTTAGATGAATATTATAGAAATTACCCTTTACACCTTTGGTGAAGAGTATAAAATTGAAACAAAAGGGTCAATCTCTTTGAAATTTTGACTTGGTTAAAGGCTATATTATATTCAATTTTTAAATTCAAAAGAAAAATTAAGTTTTTATTAGTTTTTCATAAAATATTTATTATTTTCTAGAATATCCTTAATAAAAGCTTTATTGTGTTACCCTTTTGTTGGAATATTGCACTTCTTTTTAAACTCTATTTTATTTTTTAGCCTGTCATAAGTGTTCTTTAAATATTTTATGATTTTGATCCAATACATTTAAAATGGACAAAGTTCTGGACAGTTTAATGGATTGGTCTCCTTTGGTATATAGCAGCACCACTTGTTTGATGCCATTCAGTTACTTTTTTTTTTTTTTTTTGTAATAATGAGAAGAGAGGTGAGGCCAAACAAATTGGTATTCGTTGTGTTTTCAGTTCTGATGGCACTCATCTGTTAAAAGTGTCATTTGTTATGAAACAAGTGCTTTTTCCCCATTATAGAAAATACAAAAAATCCGGTTTATCTATTGATTATATGAGGTATGAAGATCAGTTTACAATTCGGAAAATATCAAATGTTACAATAATTATCTTTTTAGGGTGGAAAGAAACTTTAAAAATAATCCAAAATATTTTTACCAGTTCGTAAATTCTAAGCGTCGAGTCTCTGGATAACCGTCCATGATGAAATTTGGAGATAAAGAATCCTCAAACGATGCAGATATTTGCGATATGTTTGCTGTTTTCTTCTCATCTGTCCATTCTGATAAAGATTTACATGAACTTTCCAATTATCCATATCCAAATCCTGCTGCACCCCTAATAAATTGTACAACATTAGATAAATCGATGGTACTGAGAGCTGTACAGAATCTAAAATATTCTGATAAATGTGAACCTGACGGTGTTCCAAGCTGTGTTCTTATAAAATGTATATATTCTCTTGTATCTCCAATAACCTACTTATTCAACATATCAATATTTAGTGGTTACTTTCCTGAAGTTTGGAGGAAATCTTATATTATACCTTTGTTTAAATCCGGTAGCAGATCCAACATTTCCAATTATAGAGGTATTGCTAAATTAAGTGTTATTCCAAAACTTTTCGAAAAGATAGTTACTGAAATCCTTTCGCATCAAGTTGTAAGTTATCTTTCGCCATTTCAGCATGGATTTAAAAAAGGATGTTCCATTACTACTAACCTTTTGGAGTTCACAACCTCAGTTATAACCGCATTTGATTCCGGTTTACAGACAGACGCAATATACACAGATTTCAGTAAAGCTTTCGATAAAATAAATCACGATCTCCTACTGTTCAAATTGGATAAACTCGGATTTTCTCCTGTTTTCCTTAAATGGATTTCCACATATCTTAAAAATAGATGCCAATGTGTATTATTCAGAGAATGTACATCAAAAACCATTCCTGTTTTATCTGTTGTTCCACAAGGTAATCATCTCGGCCCCTTATTATTCCTAATATTTATAAATGATTTACCAGCTTGCATTAAGAATTCTAGAATATTAATGTATGATGATGTAAAGCTGTTCCATATCTTTAACTATTCCTATCAATGTTCCTTACTCCAATCAGATCTTGACAATCTTTATGATTGGTGTATGATGAATCTAATGGATCTGAATTTAAGAAAGTGTAAACACATGATGTTCTACAGAAGAAGTCCAGTACTCTGTAGATTCACAATAAATGAATATCAACTTGATCTAGTCGAGGAATTTCTTGATCTAGGTGTGTTGCTTGATTGTAAACTATCCTTTAACTCCCACGTTTCGCAAATCGTTAATAAGGCAAAAGGAGTTCTAGGTTTCCTCAAGCGCTCGGGAAGAGAGTTTAATGATCCTTACGTTTCCAAGCAATTATTCATATCTCTTGTAAGACCAATCCTGGAATATGCTTCCGTGGTCTGGGATCCTCAATACGAAGTTCATATAAAGAAAATTGAATTGGTCCAGAAACAATTTCTCTTATTTTGTCTTCGTAATATTCCATGGAATCCTAATATTAATTTACCATCATATGAAAGTCGATTACAGCTTACTGATCTCCCTACTCTTGAAATTAGAAGAAAATATATGAATATTTCATTTGTAATCAATTTAGTCAACAGTTCAATTAATTCTGAGTAAGATCGAATTCGTAATCCCAAATCGTCCAACTAGAAATTATACTCCTTTAAAAATAAAATATTTTCGAACCAATTATGCCAACTTTGAACCCATGAGACGTATATGCAATCAATTCAACAGTTTCTATCCATATATTTATTTCTCATTAAACCCAATCCGCATTAAGAGGAGTATTTTTAACTTAAATAATGATAAGTTTTTGTATTTGAATGATTATGAAAATATTTTATTTTTAATAGCTTTAAGATTAATATATATGCTAGCCTGTAAGAAATTGTAATTTCATTGGCTATTAAATAAATAAATAAATAAATAAAAAAAATAATATATGCAAATGTCTTGCCATGACCAGATATGTTATAAAAAGTCCTCCAGTACGTACTTTATATTGCCTTTTAGTCAACATTTTCAGAAATTTTCGTCCTCTCTCCAGTAGGAACTTTTTTTACTTACAAAATACTTTTCTAATGCAAAATACAGAACAATTTATTAAATAAGTCGCATTTCATCCAAAAATTTTCTCTTAAAATTAATATTATTTTGTCCGCGATCCTATAGTCAGTACATCAACTTTTTCTACGGTTATCAGGGTTCCTTTCGGTGATCAAGAACACTTTCAATTTTTTATGACTCAAAAAACTGAATTTCCCAACTCAACTGTTCTCCTACCAATTATTTTATATGTTCGACACGTGTTTTGATTATAAATTTATGCGTTTACAAGAATTTTGTTAAATTTTCATTAAAAAAAAAAAAAATGCAAATTATGCTATTACAACAAAATTTAGCACAAAAGTTCTGAGAATAATAACCAGGGAAACTACAAATACGCAATTGCATATTTTTTCTTGTATATTGAATGACACCTTTCATAAAATATTTATCCGTTTCAGAACAAATAAAGACTTTTTGGCATTGATTTGTAAGTGCATATTTCACCTCTAATGGCACATTTTTGTATATAGTGATTTATAGAACATATCTGTAGCATATTTTGTTATTTTTTAGGGCATACTTAATACCTTTAGAGCATATTTTTATATTTTGAAGATAAATTTGATTTGAGATGTATAAAAAAATATTGACTATATAAAATTCATTTTAAATTCGTTAAAAATCGCTGAGAAACTTGACTTGTAGCAAGAAGGATTTTTTTTTTTTTTTTTTTTTTGAGTGAAAGCTATATATTATGTAAAGTTTAACAAGAAGCTTTTTGTAATTTCTGAACTAATACTAATGTTTAGAAGTAGGTGGATAAGCAAAGATCAGTAAATCTTTTATATGAAATAATAAAAAATGGGTATTAAAAAATCTGGCTTTTGAACACAGTTGATGGATAAATTTTAGTTTTACCTTAATTTATAACAATAAAATATTAATATAAAAAGTGATTTTAATGAACAAATTTATTTCTATTTAAAAATAACGAACGTTTACTGTTTTTTAAGAGCATATTTTCTCCTTTTTAGAGCATATTTTTCATTTTTTGCTGCATATTTAATGCGCATAAATCATTTTTTTAGAGCATATTTGTGGTTTTCCTGATAATAATAACGGTACTAAATTGTTTCATGTACAGTAAAGGTTTTAAGCCTTAAAATGTGCACGGATTTTTTCGCCCACAGTCTTTATTTAATAAATACAGTCTTTAGAAATGTATTGGCTTTCTACTTTTTTTAAATTTTGATTTATCAAGTAAATAAATTTTTTCATGAAATTTGTATTAGTACACTCAGACAGATTTCAAATGTAAAATATTCCATTAGTTTTATTTATTTATTTATTTATTTATTTCTACATTTCAAAATACTTTATCACTTAATACTTTAGTAATGTAAATATGTATGTATCTATACAAATAGTGTAACAGGTTAAATTTATTTATAATATATCACTGTTCGATTTCTAATACACAAATCTTATTCAGTGTTTTTTTTTTTTTGCCTATGATAGCCTAAAACTCTGCAACAGCTGTTGAAAAATTAGGTAAATTAAAATTTAGTTTGAGAGGTGTTAGAGTGTTCACTCGTTTTTCCTTAGAAAAAAAAAACATATATATATATATATAAAGAAAACATAAAACAATTACATATACAAATAAGCTCTCTTTGTTATACTCTCTCCTTACTCAAACAAAAAAACACATGGACTCACATAAACTCATGGAAGAAAAAATAATATGAGATGATGATATTACAGTTAAAGTGAAAGTGGCAACAAGTTGTGAAAAAGCTTTTTTTACAATGCTTTCGTGTGTATATGTTTATAGGAAAGTTTGTATATGTAGTGTTTATGTGTGTATGTATTTCGTATTTTATTTCAATGTCATACGCAAAAACGAAATACGAAGAGAAACATATGGATTTAAAGGTTATAAACACACACTTACATTAAGGCATGTGCTTGATAGAAACGGATATGTGTATGTATGTATTTGTATAATAAAAAAAAGCAACAACTTAAGATTACTTGTTAATAAATATACAAAACATGAACAGAGTGTGTTTTTTGTTTTTCTTTCTTTCTTTTTCTCTGCTTTTGTTGGCTTTTGACATGAAAACAAAATTTACAACAACTTGTTGGTTTGTAACTACATCTAATGGTTCTGTTGTTTTTTTTTTTTTTTGCTTACTTTTTACACATTATTCGCATTGCCATGCATACTTACACTTACTCTCATATTCATTAACTTTTCTACGAATATAATATAAAAAATAAAAAAGCCCCTCATACTTCCCCCTAAAAGTATACTAAAGTTAAAGAAAAATAACTAAAACAACTCCTCGTACAAAATTTTAAATATTTGCGCAAGAGTTTTTCATGTATCAGTTGTTAACGTGCCGTGGTGAATGAAGTTTAGACGCAAAATTTTGAAACATTAATAAAGAAAAATTAAAACGAATAAATATTTAAATTATAAAAAAAAATAATAATAAAAAAGTAACGTACTTTAAAAAAAAGTAAATCAAAAATACTAAAAGTTAAAATTTAAACTAAAAATAAAAAACCAAAGACTTTTTATTGTAAATTATTTAAAACAAGACTTTTTTTAAGAATTCTTGATATTTGTGTGTTATTAAATATATATAAAACTCTTATATCTCTTAGTGTATAGATAAAGTAAAAAATTAATTCTTTTGTGTTTGTTTCAAAAAAGAAAATTAATATCTAGAAAAAGAAAAAAAAAGCTTTCCATCTTTGACTCCGTTTTCGTCTAAGGAAAATAACAACAAGAAATCAAAAACAGAAACAAAAACAATACCCAATACTTGTATATATATAAAAAAGAATATTAGCAAAAATTTGTATTCATCAAAAGTTTGTATTTAATATTTATAAGACTCTTAATTTACTTTAAGTGTGTGTATCTATATATTTATTATATACTTATACATATGTAAAAGAAACATATGTAAAGGACTCCTCATACAGTGTAACAAAATTAAAAAATAAAAATAAAAAAATAAAAAAAAAATAAACATTTTACCAATTTTTTAAAAGCAAATTTGAAAAATAAAATTAAATCTAAATAATAATTACGATCTTAAACATTGTTAACAAAATTTTTTGAAATATTTTTTAATTTTAAAAAAATATAGATTTATTTATTTATTATATTTTTTGAAATGCTACTTAATTAAAAAAACTTTAAAGAAATCATTGGAATTTAAGCTGAAAATATGCAACACATTATCTATTTAATTTTACAAAATTAAAAGCAGCTGAAAACATTCTGAACTTTTTTTTGAAATTTAGACCTAAAAATGTGGAACTAATTATATGATAAAAAATTTGATTTTTAAAACAAAAATTAAAATTTAAAAAGCATTTCATACTTTTTTAAGAATTCTTTATTTTTGCATAAAATTTGGCAACATTTCTTAATGTAAATTTAGCTTAACCCTTAAATGTTCACTGTATATTTAAAGATCCTTTTGGGTTTATTTTAAGCCCAAAAGGATAAAAATTATGTTATCTCATTTAGAAAACATAAGATGTTTATTTAAAATTCATTTCTGTAAAAAAATTATTGATTTGTTTGTGTAGGTAACAATCAAATTTTAAAAATGTGATTTTATCAAAACTAAATTAAATAAACTACATACTTTGCAATATAAGATCGAACAACAAAGTTGTAACTGAGAAAAAAAATTGACATTGTGTGGAAATATGTCCAAAAGCTATTAACAATAATCTGCAAGACCGGACAACAAAGTCTTATTAGATGGTTCTATCTTCTAAAATACACTGAGCACTCATCTAAGTAATTAAAATTCGAATTTGCTTCTTATAATTATTCACATTCTAAGTATTTGATCACATGTTCTTTATGTATTTTTATAATACATAGATTAACATTTTATTTATTTATTTTTTTTTAGGTTAGTTTAAGAATATTTTTTAAATTCATAAAAGGTTTTAGAGGAGTTAACTGACGAATTGGGAAGTTTGCAAATTACAATAAGTAATTAGTTAAACGGGAATACAAGAAAGAAAAGAGATTTTTTTATTTTAATTAGTTAACCATGATTTCTTCAATTATCTGGAGTTTTAAAAGACATATATAATTAATTTGACGAAAGTTTTTGGGATGCAAACATTGTATATGAAAACTAAAAAAAAGAAAAAAAATAACCTAACTAATCAGGTAGCGATTTTTTTATGGGCATGTCTAAAATCTCCCCCCCTTAATAAGGCTAATATACGAGTATATTTTAGCATAGCTCGAGAACGGGTTATTCGATTTAGCCAATTGGATGCACTAAAAGATGCAGACGAAAATTTTATTTAACTCATCTTAATATATTTTTTTTTTTATCTGCCCATCAGTTTGGAAGTTATTCAGAAATTAGTATCGGAAAAAAATTTCATGTAAAAGAACATTTTGTTCAACGAAGAAAATTTTTTTTTTTTTGTTTTGCCATAGTCTATCTCGATTTTATTTTAAGTATATTAAGTGTATTTTCACTTAATTGTGAATAAAATCTAAATTTGTGCCATTTATGTTAAAGATGAAAAATAGAAGCATTTTTGGCGTCTTCACTTCTTAAAGAAACTTAAATAAAAATCTTCAATTTTGCAAGATATTTTTTTTTTCGAACACTACTTATTAAAGTAATTTCTTGGTAATGCAACGTCATTATTATTTGCATACTCTATATTACGAGTACATAAATAAGTACTCAATAGTATAATAGCTTAGTAATATTGCAACCACATGGATTAGTTAGCTAGAGCGCTGGATTAACAAGCTGACGGTTGTTGGTTCAACCCCGTTCTAAAGATATTATTTTTTTAACAAATTGTCTAAAAAGATATATAATACTAAAAAAAATTTTTGTCACTTAGAAAATAAAGTGCGAGTAAGATATTAATCATTAAAAACGAATGGTTCATTTGTGCCCAAGTTCAAAACTCACTGACGTTTTGTTTTTATTGTCGTACATACTTTTTTTGAAATATACTAGTGTAATGGTCTTATTATGGACGAAATATTAGACACGCCCATAAGAAAAAATTCAGACCTGATGGAAAAAAAACTGAAGGCAGATTTGTTTTTAGTACATCAAAGTCCATATAATCCAACTATTCGTCTTTAGGAGAGGATTTTTGGCCGTCTTTATTATACAATAGTGAGAATTTTGCCTACGGGGAAGAAAAGAACACTAATATTGATGAAGTAGGAACTGATATCCAGGGAGAGGCTAAAACGCAGTTAATTAATTGTGATAATGATATGAAATTTTCGCCAGATGTAGATTATGTTCAGTCAGAACACTACAGTTAAATGCTGTCCACTCGTCTTACAAATATTTGGACTTAATTTGTTTGTGAGTTTGGTGGGCTTAGTATAAATCCAAAATCTTTGGTATTTTAAAGGGTTTGTGGAAAAAGGCATTTTCCAATTTAAGAAAGTACAAGTTCGATTTAAAAGAGATAGTCGATTCACCCCACCGAAAAAAAATATAAAGATATTAGACTCTACATACTTAAATTTGTGACATTTGTTGCCTCAATAGAAAAGTTAAATACTATTGAGCTATACACTACTGAGATGAGAGAGTGGATCCAACTTGTAGCTTTATAATATCATACTGCTAAGAGTTGAACACTATCGTGTCTGTTGTTTTTTAAAGGTTCTCAAGCAAGCGTTTCCCTATGAATCAATATCTGATTGTTTTCAGGGTTTTGCGTTCGTAAACAAAACTAATGGGTGTTTCTACCTTTTTGGTGTACTTATCTACCACAGGGTCCGAAAATCATATCTTTCCGGTTTCGATTTAAAAGTTTTGTAGAATATTTTTCAATACGTATACGACTTTGCATACATTTGTTTTACTCCTATTACATTTACCATATTAAACAAGTTAGATTGCTATATTCGGCTGTGCTGCAGTTTTTATACTCTTCACCACCTTGCTGAGAAATAATAAAATTGTAGCCTTAAAGTATGCTTTCATGTTTTTACATTTATACTTACAAAAATAATCTACATTTTTTCCAAATTACAAAAATGTAAATACAAAATTAAACTATCATAGCAAGCATTGCTTCCTTAAAAAAAAACAACGACACTGAAAGCTTCTGATGACACTAAATTTATATACATATGTTTGTATGTAGATAATACATGCTTATACAAAAAAAGCAACAACATTGAGTCATTGCAGTGAACTAAAAAACGACCAAACATACATAAAAGATGATTGTGTGTATGTATGTACAATCAAAAACTACTGCTTGCTTATACAAAAAACAACAACACAGTAAGTCATTCCAATGCTTTTTATATATGTTTGTGTGTCTATATTTAAAAAAAAAATTCAAATTTTTGCCTATAACTAGGTGGTTTATGGTCCGATGTGGTTAATTCAAAAAACCGAAATTTTTGAAAAATATTTATGACCGATCTATATAAAAACAAAATCCATAGCTTAAGCAAAATTTCCAAATCTTCTTTGCAAAAACAAAGTCCCTAACTTATATAGAGGATTAAAAAAATCGTAAATGTCTCGAGCTTCAAATATATCAAATAATGTATTATATTTTAACAAAACTAAAGCTAAAGTGCTCGTTTTTAAGGAATTGTTCTATTTTAAAATTTATTTTAAGAACAAATCCATATTTCTAAAGATTATTATATTTTATTATATTTAATTTTAGATATTCAAAAAATAAAAAAAAAATAACTATAAAAATTTTGAATTTTATTACTCTGAAGGTGAAAAAGAAAACTTATTTTGATACCGAAAAACCTTTTTATATTTCCGCCCCTGATTCGAAGCATAAAATTAGTAAAATGTCTTAAAATATTTCGATTTTTGTGTTAAATAATTTTGAGAAATTATCGGTGTTTTCTTCAAGCTTAATACAAAATATTATTTGCTGAAGTCTTTTGTATATTTCAGAAATCAGTTTTAGCTCTAATTCCAAGCTACACAGTGATTCCAAATAGTTTTTTTTTTTTTTTTTTTTTTTTGAAAACAATAAATAATTTTGTAACTTGTGATCCGTTAAAGATATCTAAATAAAATTTGACATGACCAGAGTTGAGGTATTTTCAATTTGATTTGGAGGAGCACAGCACCCACAGTACTCTAAAAAAAAAAATACGCTTTCATGTGCAGGTTGTCTCTTTTGGTTTAAGAGATATTTAGGTCGAAATAAATTTTTCTCAAATTTTTGGACTCGGTTTTTTATATTCTTTTAAACTTGACGGGCTTATTTGGATCCTAATTTTTTTGATTATACTAGATTCCACATTTTTGCAATTTTTCCAAAAAGGTGGTAATATTTTTTCACTTTCTTTTATAATTTTTTCAATGCTTTCCATAGAAATTTTAACGACAATGAGTGTAAAGCAAACCCGAAGGCTGTTGGGGCAGCGGAATCCTCACAAGCCCTATCAAAAATTTGTCAATTTTTCACAATTTCTCAAATCCCAAATCTAGTATTAGAAAAAAATTATGTTAATTAAATACCTACACATGTTGAGAGAGCATACAAGTATTTTCTAATGGACGGCTTTTATAACGACACGGTGATGATTTCAACGAAGGAAGTAAATTTTTAAAAGATGCTTTTCCAGTATTGAGATTTTGAGCATTTTGGTACAAAAATGTGGAAGTTTTTTAATTCTTTAATTTTATGTCAAAATTTCAATAGGATATCTTTGTTCGTTTAAATTTTATTTCAATTTGAATATTAATATAATTTTTAACAAAAAGTGCTATAAATCTTAAATTTCTGTGTTTCGGGTCATGGTCTGAAGCAATTTGAATGAATTTAATTTCTTTTTTTTTTATTATTCTCCATATTCTTACGAATTCAGAGACACCAAATACTTACCTATGACCAAAATTGGTGGTCCACCCACTATCCCACTGAAACGCTAGAGTAGTGTGCTCCACCAAATCAACTTGAAAACGTCTCAGCTCTGACCATATTAAATTTTATTCAGATATCTTTAACGAATCACAAGTTATAGAATTATTTCGCTATTATAGAAAAACTACTGGATTCCTTAATAGTTTCCCCTTCAAAATTTGTCCATTGTATACCTAACTTTAATATATTTTTATTTCCTTTATCAATATGTATTCATTTACATCTTAATAAATAGAATTTTTTTCTTCGAAAAATTTCTTAATCCTGTAATCCTGAAGGAAATTTATGCCAAATCAAACTACTCATAGTGATAGAAAAAAAGAAAAAATATGCGTCATAACGTCATAAATTGTATTTTTCAAAGAAAAGTTTTTGATTGGTAATTTGTAACAAGTAATTATAAGTTTGATATTTTTTGTTGTATAAACAAAACATATATTTATTTTATATACCTTTGAAATTGTAATATAATAGCAATAACTAGTTATAATTATATGTAATTATAACATTTTTTTTTCTAAGGAAGAAAATATTTTAAGAAAATTTTTTAAGAATTAAAATAAAATTATTTTTTAGAGAAATTATTACTTTCTTTAATTCATAAGTTAGTTTACTGAATGTTTCAGAAAATTGAAAATTTTGTTATTTAACTTTTAAGTATTAAAATTGATTTTCTTTATTAAAACTGTTCTTGACATCTTAAGATATTTAACAACATCACCACTACCTAAAAGTATGCTTCAATTTATTTAAATGTTGAGGTGACATTTTTTTCTTTCCACCCACACACACGCTTACAAATTCCCACAATAAGAAAACCTTGATAAAAATTCTTTGTAGTTTTCCCTTTTATATACATCTACTCATAAAGTGTTGTAATTATTACAAATAACTAAAGAAAAATAACTTGAATTAACAACCATGTAAATGGTTTATAAAACCACTGAAGTAAGCAATGTAATTTTCAACATTGAAGTTGTTTATAGTCTTGACTTAAGTCCAAAATTAAAAAAAAGAAAAAATCATGTTAACAACCCAGGATGCCAAAAGAAATTAAATTGATGCCATTTTAGGTTTTTATAAACGCCCAATGCTAGGCAACTTATTTATGTGTACAATGGTAAATATTAAATTTTATATAGCATTCTAGCACTTAAATGAAAAATATTTATTTTTTACTTTCAGCAAATCGCACTACTTATTTTATATTATACACATAAACAAAAAAAAAAACACAATATCACGTTAAACGCCTGGTAGCTATGCAACAGTTTATTTATAATATATGTATATAAAGAAAATATATATTTAAAATATTTTTGAATTTCTGCCAAAATATAAAAAAAAATTAAAAAAATTAAACTACATTTTCTAATGCTCCTAAATGCTAGGCAACAGTTTTGTGTTATTAAACTTCATATATAATAAAAAAGATATTTTGTAGTAGAAAAACGATAACACATTTCCTTTAAACTTCTTAAATATGGAAATGCCATAAATATTATTTATTATTTAAAAAATATTTTCAAAAATTTGTTTTCTTGCCAAGTTTTATAAATTATTTCATTTTTATTATTTTTTACTTGCTCTATAACCTTGAAATAAAATTCTAATAATTATTATTTAGCTTATTTATTTTCCCTTTATTTTGTTAAACAATAAAACTTTCCTTTTTAATCTACTCTAATGCTAGTATTATTTTATAAATAAACTGTTTGTAAACCCCAAAAGTTATACTTTAGTTTTTAAACTATTATTTATTGCTTAATTTGGGGTATTTTTAAATAGCTTGAATTATGCATTTGTAAAAAAACAACTACTGGTTTATTTGCATTTAGTTAGAAATTAAATAGCAATAGTTTTTTATTAAAGTTAAAAGGTTTTTAAATTTATTATAACCCCAGAGATATGCAACAGTTTTTTGATTATTTTAGTAAGAGAAAGGAAAGAGAATTTAGTTTTTATAATATAATATAAAAAAAAGTTTTAAAACATTTATTGCTTATACTAGAAATAAACTCCATATAGCTTTGCAATCATAAATGTTGTACACTAAAGTTAAAATAAAATTACATATTGTGTGGTTGAAATAGTCAATATTTCGATAACTGGTCCATGAATGAGCTATGAAACTATCTTAGAAACTATTTGAAGAGTAAGTAGAGTAGGCATATGAGATTGGTTTATTAATGCCAGTTTATTTGATGACTTTTTATTTAAGAAAAATTTCCAGTATTTAGAAAAGTTCAAAAGGTAACATCTTTAGGGCAATTAAAGAACAAAGGGCAAACATTTTATGAATATTTGCTTCTATCTAAAGTTTTTTTAAAATCCTCTACAATGACCTTGAATATCAGGCCCATTTGTAGAATTAATGGAATTATACATACATAGGGATTATTGAAACATTAAACTTTTTCGTCCTTGTATCATAAAAATCCTACGTACCAAATTTCATTGAATTATCTTTGAAATTGTGACTCGTAGTTTGTGCTTAAGGCTTACATGGACAGCCAGCCAGACAAACGGACAGACATCATTAGATCGATTTAAAAAAGTGATTCTGAGTCGATTGGTATACTTTAAGTTAGGTGTTGGATAACTTTTTCTATCCGTTACAAACATCAGCACAAACGCATAATACTCCAACGGCCTATAGTGGTGTAGGGTATAAAAAAAATTAGTGGTATCAAACAAATAGTGTTGATATACCAAAGGAGGCTGTCCAAAACTCCGACCATTTCAAAGTATTGGTTCTTTGTAAAAAATATTTAAAGGACACTAAAAGATTAAAAAAAAAAACATTTAAAAAGAAATTGACCTATTTCCTCAAAAAGTAACTGAAGACATAATAAAAATTTTAATGGAGGGATTTAAAATTTTCTTAAAAACCAATGACAAATAAATTTTTATTTTTTAATTTTAAATTTGAAAATAACAGTCTTTAGAAAATAATAAAAACATAATTTCAAAAAGATTCATCCATTAGTTGCATTTTTATGGTCAGAATTGTATGCACTAATTTTTTCGAGTGTACTTTTTATTTCAACAAAATATATTAAATTATAAAATTAAAAAAAAAAAAACTTACCATTTCATGTAAACTTTTATAAATTAGCATTTTCGGAGAATAGTTACGAAGAAAAAATTATATAGAATTCTTTATGAATTAGTATTAATTAGCAAACAAAATTACCAATAACTGAAAAGAAACAAGCAAAATATTATTTTTTTAAAGAATTTCATAAAATATATATATATACGAAACAACAGATTTGTTTGCTAATAAATTGCTATCCAAAAATATGAAAATATGATATAAAATTGGCATATTTTTCTGTTAAATAATTAAATCAATTTTTGATGAAAATTGTAAAGTATATTTTTAAAATGGCTAAAAATAGACAAATAATTTTTTTTAATTTTTTAGAAAGAAAATAATTCAATATAATTTTGTATTTATTTATAATGTGGCCATCAACTAAAATAAGAACTTAAATTCACTAGGATTATTAAACAAAATGTCTGTAATCTTGATAAAGCACCTAAAAGTATGCAGGAAAAATTAATAAAGTATTTATGGAAAAACACTTACAGCGCTATGCATAACAGGCGAGTGTATGCTAACTAATGAGCTGCCTACTTTCCCTTATGGAAATTTACACGCAAAAAAGATAGCATTTCGTTAGTTAGTACTCGCGTGTCATGCATAACGGTGTTAGTTTTTAAAATATTTTCCTAGCCTTAACGTTTCCTTTTCATAAAAATTAAGCTAGCTAATCTTTATTATTTTTATTTTTCATTAAAACTGTAAATTAAGAAACTTTTCATTATAAATTTTTCCTGCAAAAAAAACACAAACATTATTTTAATTCACTTTCGAATTTGTTTAACCCTACGATACATAGACAAAAAAAAAATGATGTAGTCAATACCCGGGGGGTACCCGGGAACCTTAGAAGGTTTTCGTTGATTTGGTACAAAAAATTACAATTTTATGTTAATTATTTATTAGTAGTATTTAATTAGTTATAAACCTAAAAGCAACTTGTTTGCGTATGATCACGATGTCCGTCCGTCTTTCCGTCCTTGTTAAATTTTAATGAAGCTGTTAGTCGCAATTTTTACGACACAGCTTATATGATACAGCAATAAACTCTATTCAAATTAGTTGAAAATACTTATTATCAGTGTTGCAAGGAGGTGAGAAAAAAAGAAGCTAAATTGTATTTTAAAAAAGGTCAGAAATTTCTAAATTCTCCTAAAAATAAGGCCAGAGAAATAGCTAATACTTTTTAATTTTTTTTTTTTTTTTCTTACTAGATATTGATATTTTTTTAAAAAGACATATTGTACTAAATTTATGAATAAAACGTAGAACTGCCGTTAACAAAACAAAATTTCAATACAAATTTAAGTTATATTACGAAGAGAAACTGAAATATAAATCAAAAGTGTTGTAAAATGATGAATTTGAAAAATCATTTCAAAAATTGATCTTTTTCGACCAATGCTGAAAGTAGGGTAAAAATTCTTTATCAATTTAGAATTTCAATAGTAATATTCTTTGATATTTTATCTTTTAAAATCTGCAAGAATAAATAATTTTACTAATAAAACTTTAGGAAATGAGGATTTAACTAAGTCTCTATTTTTGTAAATAACTTATCACCTTTTTCACAATATTTCTTGAATTTGACTAGACGAAATATGATAAACCAAAAAAAAAAAAATATATTTCAATACGTTATTTTATAATGCGTTACGGTATAATTTTAGAAAATTTTTTCAATTTTTTTATCCAAATTATTTTCGGAAAACAAAGTAAAGTCAAGGCCTAGAATAAAAAGGCCTAAATTCAAGCATTTTCCACATGTACTGCACGTTGGGTGCTAATCCTAATCAATTTAATATTTCTCTTTTATTTTTCTTTGATGTCCTATCTTTTAAAATCTGCAAAAATAAAAATAATTTTACTAATAAAACTTTAGGAAAAAAGTAATTAAAGTAGGCTTTGTTTTTATAAAAAATGAAAACCTTTTTTTTTTTTTTTTTTTTACTTTGACAATTTATTAGAGCTATATGAATTTAAAAATAAAAAATCAAAAAATGTTTCAACATATTATTTTGGAATATGTTGGGAATCATGGCGTATTTTTAGAAAAATTTTCGCTACAGCACAAATATCTTTAAAATTGTAAGAACTAAATTACACTGTTGGAAAAATTTCAATGTAAAATTCACATCAGTTGTAGCCACATTAACAATTTAAGCAGTATCGGCTTTTTGATACCTTTCGTTTACAACTCTTTAACACACAGAATAGATGTTTAAAGATGTGGTATCAATTTCTCGTTGTTTATTTGAGCACGCAGAGTACAATTTGAACACATACTATGTTGATAC
This sequence comes from Protocalliphora azurea, assembly GCA_932274085.1. Taxonomy (NCBI): domain Eukaryota; kingdom Metazoa; phylum Arthropoda; class Insecta; order Diptera; family Calliphoridae; genus Protocalliphora; species Protocalliphora azurea. The sequence continues at coordinate 23,103,747 of OW026522.1, read as the reverse complement.
TCTATTGACACTGAATGATGATATTTTTCTGGGTGTAGGATGATTCTCTGTTCTTTGCCTCGTCAAAGACTTCACAAATGTAAATCATCAAAAACTCCTATAAATCTTTATTTTTTAAGACACCTTAAGCTTCAGATGTTAATACCGTATAGCTCTTACCGTATTATAATAGGGTAATTATAAAATAATTTTCGAACTTTTCCATGCCTTACTTTTCGATTGACCCCTTTTTGTAAAACTTATGAGCTCGTAAATAATTTCCCAGCCAACTCAAGCTTAAATTCCGGTAGCACTTACCATATTATAACAAAGATTAGAATATAAACCCATTTTCCTGACAATTTCTTGACAACTTAAGTCCTTCTCTGCAGCTTTTCTACACAAAACATATCGAATGTAATTTATTTGTATAAGTTACGAAGTTCTAAACCTTCATCCATCTACTTCTAGCTTGACACCCCTATTATAAAAGGGTGATTATATGATCATTTTCTTGACAGCTTAGTTCCTTCTATTTTTTTTTTTTTTTTTTTTTTACTTCGTCAAAACTTTCACAAATCAAAATCGTACTTTATTTGTAAAATCTTTTTTCAAGTCACCTAAAATTTTACACCCTTTAGCTCATACTAAATTATAACAGGATGATTATATAATAATTTATATTTGAATTGTTATTTCTGAATTCTAATTCCTTTTTGATTAATAATTTCGAAATTTTTGGATGATTTTTTGCTTTTTTAAAAATATTTTTTTAAATTATATTTATAAATACGAGGGCGAATCAATAAGTCCGTGACTTTTCGAACTTCCCTTGTAGTTATATGAAATGCAACACTATTCCCCTCAAGTACTACTAGACTACTGTCAAATTTTGAGCAAGTGTCGTCATTTACTTTGCGTAAAAAATAGGATTTTTCGAGGTTCTTAAAATAGGCATTTATTTGGTCAATAATTTCATCGTTGGAGCTGAATCTCTTTCCACGAGCCATTTCTTTAGGTTTTGAAATAGGAAGTAGTCACTAGGGGCTAAATCCGGAGAATATGGCGGACGAGGTACCAATTCGTAGCCCAATTCAAAGAGTTTTGTCATTGAGACTGCACACGTGTGCACCCGTGCATTATCTTGACGAAAAAGAACTTTTTTCTTGGCCATATGGGGTTGTTTTATTTTTAAATCCTCATTAAATCGGTCTAATAAGTTGGCATAATATTCGCCGTTTATTGTTATTCCCTTTTGAAGGTAATCGATGCGGATTATCCCGAATGCATCCCAAAAAACTGTTGCCATCACCTTATTAGCCGACAAACTTACCTTGGCCTTCTTCGGAGCAGGTGCACCCGGAGAAACACATTGTTTAGACTGCTGCTTGGTCTCCGGGGTACAGTAATGGATCCATGTTTCATCCACATTTACAAAATGCCGCAAAAACTCATTCGGATTGCGGTTAAACAACTCCAAACAATCCTTTGAAGTTGTCACACGTTTACGTTTATGGTCAATTGAAAGCAAACGCGGCACCATCTTGCATACAACTTTCTTAAACACAGCTCCTTTAAAATCGAAACCACCCTGCCATATGAAATGCCTATGGTATCAACAATCTCACGCACTTTTACTCTTCGGTCTGCCAACACCATATCGTGGATTTTTTCGACATTTTCGGGTGTACTGACCTCATTTGGCCGTCCAGAACATGTGCGACCACAACGAAAGTCAATAAACCACCTTTTACCATTGAAATCGATGGTGCAGAGTCCCCATACTATTTATCGAGATTTTCCTTGGTTTGATTGAGGGCTTTTTTTTCGCAAAAAATAATGTTTAATGAGCACTCGAAATTCACTTTTTTTCATTTTTAGAAAAATACACGAGGACGCATGTTTTGAACAGCTGTTAAAGGCAAAGTAAATGACGACATTTGTTCAAAATTTGACAGTAGTCTATTAACAGATGGTACTTGATGGGAATGGTGTTGCATTTCATATAACTACGAGGGAAGTTCGAAATGTCACGGACTTATTGATCCGCCCTCGTAGTTTCTATGGTTACTGAAGATTATAAAAAAATAGTTATAATAAATGACTAAGTAAGACTATATATTGAGTTGTTATAATTGATTTGAAGAATGAAGCACCGCAAGCGAAAATATTTGTAAAATATAAATAATAATAATATAATAATTTTTTTTTTTTTTTTTGTGCGAATTAATACACCAAAAATTTTTAGATGGATGATTCTGTAAAAATGAAATTAGTAAAAATAAATAAGAAATTATTTTCTTCTCTGTTGAAATACTAAAATTTTAGCGTTCTTAAGGTAATTTTAAGAATCAAAAAGGCTAGAAAAAAAGCTAGAAACTAAAGCAAAAAATTTTTAGGCTAAAAGCAAAATAAAAAGGCTATATTTAGCCTTTAAAAGGCTAAACTGGCAACACTGCTTATTATAACCTAGCAACCAGACAAATTTTCCCCTGGAATAGGGTTTCGACGCTCATATATATTTTTTTTAATATTACATAATTCAGTACACATTAAAATTTTATATACGTTAAAAACCCCATTACATTTTATAAAATAATTGTTATAATTATTTAAAAAAAATGAAAAATAAATATATTTTATGTAACCGTAAAAAACACAGCAGCAAATTTTTATAAGATTCGCTTCTCAAAAATCTATAGCTTGCATATAAGTCCCACTTCCGAAAATCTTTATAAAGTGTATAAATTAGAATTGGTAGACACTATAATTTTTGTATATGTAAGAATCTATAAAGTATAAATTCCAATTCTAAACTTAACAACAAGAATTGGTCCACAATAAAATACATGTTTCATATAGCAAATTCTCCAAAAATCAGTCAAGCCAGACTATAATGCTTTTACTATCGTACAGAATGTTGTCAGTGATGGCACTGACCTGATCCACAATTGAGCACAGGTTTCATATAAGTCCTTCTACGAAAATCGTTCGAGCCCACTATAACTATCTTACAATCCAAAATAATGTTGTCAGTGATGGCACAACGTCCTATCAAGTTTGGAACTACAATATCGAAAGACCTGGCACGAATATCGCTAATAATATCAACATCTTGAAAATTATAAAAAATTTTTAAATGGCATACAAAAAAAAAAACTTAAAAAAAATCATAAAAACCACTGACAGAATTGATGGATGTAAAAATGGCTTAAAGGATGCAAAAATAATTATGAAGACTGTCGCAAAATAGTGATAGTAAGATCTATTTCAAAGTTGTCATATGTTATCATTTATTCCTCTTTTTGAAGCACCTAAATAACTTAGAAAGTTTAAAATTAGATTGCTTATGAAACTAATTTTTTCTTTAAATCCTAACGGATTCAGATTTTATACAGTGACACTTTTGGCTGACATGGATAGACTTATTCACTAGTTTGAACAAAAATAATTTTTAATTTTAATTTTCAATGAAGCAAAAGACAATAAAAATAATAATTATTAAAAAGCATCTTGGATATTGACTCCGGTAGATGTCAATTTTATATATAGACCAATTTAAAAAAAAAAATTGAGGTTTCTTCAGTTTCTAAACTTTAGAAACACCTTAATAGTGACGATCTGAAATTTCGTGACTATATCTTCATTTTTAAAGAAATGCGAACATTTTAAAATCAAGAAAGGTAGCCGGGTACCCGAGTACATACCGTAGGGTTAAAAGATATTAATTTCTTAACCCTTATATGTATACCGTACCATATATGGTACATTACTTACATACGGTAACAATCTTAAATATCAAATTCGATCTTGGTGTACAATTTAAATTAATGCAATCAATATTATTTTTCATAAAAATTCAATTTTAGCTTTCTTGTTGTCAGCAAGTCTCCAAAGTTGTCGATTTCACTTTTTCATCATAATATAATTTTTACATATTTTTCAATATACCATACATGTTACACCATGCATTCGATTATGAGGTTTATTATGCATATAATACGTAATGTGGCATGCATATAATACATAATGTGGCATTTCTACAAGATTTTTTTTATTATATGATCTTACTTATTCACACATGGAAATGCCATTTATCGATACAAAAAAGTGCAATGTCAATAAGGTGATGAATATACATTATTATAACTATCCGATTTTGGTAGCTGTAACTTTGCAGTAGACCTGTCACAATAATAGCTACGTGTCTAGTTATTTCAACATGTACATAAAAAAGTTAATTGTCACCTTCGCACTTACAAGGTGACATTTTTATATATACAATCCTTTTACTGGAAATAAATCAGTTAAACATTTGTGCAATGTATATTTTCGACTTCTTGGTGAATGTAAATTCACAATTGTCTTCATGTTCGCTTCCGAAAGAGTCAATAAAGTGTAGTTACAATACACACTGACAATTGGCTTAGCGCTCGTTCACAAAGGCACAAAAGAGATTAATGAAAAAACTGCAACTTGTTATCAAAATGGAGCTAATTTCCATCTATAAAATATAAGATTTGCTGGCATTTACCGCTTCTATATTCAACTGTCTACACCATGCTTGTCTGGGCCGGCCCTACTACGGCAGATTTCAATCTAAGGAGTGAGATCGAAAAAATATTATCATATACAAAATTCAATAATTTGGTAATGGTTGATCTTGAAGTTTTATTTTTTTTTTTTTATTTAATTGATATTACATTACAAATCACAGAAAAAGTATAACATTTATAGTTCTAACCAATACTCTAACTCGTCGACCTCTTTTGGTAAGCCTTTGATTGGAGATTTGATAGTTATTTCAGTCACTATTTTGGAAAAGTTTGCCCACCTTCTTTTAAAATCTTCGATATTTTCGGACACCTTTTTTGTGCTCTTCAATTCTCTTTTCACAAGATCCCAATATCTCTCTACTGGTCTTAGCTCCGGAAAATTTTAAGGATTGACCTCTCTTGGTACAAAAACTATATTATTGTTTTGGTACCACTTCAGAGCTTTTTTCCGTACTGACATAATGCCAAATCGGGCCAAATTGTTCTCTCTTATGGAAGTAAGAAGACTTTTTTCCACACATTCATTGATGTATGTATATGTCGGTATTTATAAAGCCCACTGTAGCAAATGACTTGCTTCTTTTACCGCAACTGCATAAAGCTTACCAGGATTTTTTTAAGGAAATTTTGTATATTTTTCGGTCCTAAACTTATCTTCAACATTTCCTCAAGCATTAGCAACATAAAAATTTTGATCCGGAAGCTCTGAAAAATCTGACAATATGAATATTTTTGTATGAAATTTGATTTGGCTCCTACATTTTTTGCAGCATCCCTATCTGGAACTTTTTGGATTTTGTATGTTTTCAAGCCTGCATTGGCTTTAACATTTCGCACCAAATAGTCAGAGCACTGAACTAACCGAGCTGCTTTTCCACCAGGTGCCTTTGGAACTCTTTTCAATATGCTTTCAATTTACTTGGCCTTTCCAATATCATGTGGTTTCCTATCAATGGTCAAATTCTCCTGATATTGTTTACTAACATTGAAAAAAGTTTGATCGCAGACCTTTAATTCTTTGGCCAATTTTTTTTAGAAATTTTTAATAAATTTAGCAAGTAAGAAGTACTTGCTAATCGTGACTCATTTTGATCAACCTCACAACAAATCAACATGTTATCATTAAAAATGATAAAGAACATATTTTTCAAAGATAACCAGATCAAAAAAATTTTAAAATTTCCTCGTTGGTGATGTGTTTTTTACCACATTGATTCTCACGGACTTAGTATTAGCTCATGGCTATAGTCATGAAAAGAGAACAAAGTATTTACTTCGCCTTAATATGAACGAAAAACGGAGTTGTTTTGTTGATTAACACACTATATAAATAAGGAATTACATACACTTTTATTTTAATAAAAATTTCCACTTTATTTTAAAGATTTTCCAATAAAATCTAATAATTAAAGAAAATAATTTAAACAAATAATATTTAATTTCAAATGTGTATAGAATGCATATTGTTCCATAAATAGTACACATCAGAAAACGTTATTTTACGGATTTTCCGAAAAATTAGTGAATTTCTGAGAAAAATTAATGCCAAATTCGTGTCCAATAAGCACTTTTACATCAGGGTACCCATAACTTCATTCGTAGGGGTGACCTCATGCATTTTAGGGTTAAAGTATTAAGACTTTAAAAATAATTATAAAATAAAACGTCTCAAACTCAACACTTAACTCAAAAACATGTTAGTATGCAAAGGTTTTTGTCTTTTAAGGTTAAATTGTCTATAAGTTTAAGTTTTTCATAATTCAATATTTTAAAAAACCTCAAGAGTATGCTTTACATGTTTTCTTAAAATCCCCCTTAAGTATGCTTCAAAAATATAATAAATAAAAAAACAAAAGATTTACATTTATTATTTCATATATAATTGCTCTTAATCGTTCTTGAGATACTTATATTACTTTTATTTAAATATTATTTATTTAAAAAAATGTATACAAACCCTAAAAGTATTCTATAAAATAAAAAACAAAAAAATTTCCTATGTTCCGTAGAAAATGACGCCATTTCTCATCACAACATGAACACGAATTTATTAATAATTTATAAAATCATTTAAAATAATCTTTGATTTCTTGTCATGAACAATTTTCCAGTGTTGTCTTTCTACATCATAACTACTCCCCTTTTTCTCCATTGAAAGTAAACACTTTACTGCTGCTTACACTTTGTGTGTATGTGTTGTTTTTTTGTTTGTTTGCACAATAAATGCCCGGTTGTATATTTTGATTATAATTTCCATAATAAAATGGAAATGTTTCTATTTAGATAAAATATAAATGGTATGTATTTGTATGTGATTAAATGATTTTTTTTTTCTTTTTTACAAAATTATGCACACGACTTGATTTCAACTTAAAATGTTCACTTGGTAACACTAAAAACAACTTTGATTGTGTTTGATTGTTTGCCAATGTTCAATGGAGAGGAGGGTCGGTCCATATTGGCATAAAGGTTTAAATTTGTGTGTATCTCTTTGTATGCTGATATTAAACAACAATATTAGAAACTGTTAACTTTTCAGCTCAATTCTCTCTAGTGTAAAAATAACAAGCAACATTTTAGGCAGTCAGTCTGGCGTTATAAATGTTTGTGAGGGTGTTTGTTTTTAATAAACAGTGCTTAACAGAGGAATGTATCCTAAAAAGTTTTTTTTTCTTTTTTTTTTTTTTTTGCTATTTAAACTTAATTTACATTTACTTTGCTAACTTTTTTCATACTTAACTTTTTCTTTGTCACAAAAAGTCTTTGAATATTTTAGAAAAATATAGATGTTTTACTTTTTCCTAACACTGTTGGTTAGGTATTGTAATAAAGACAGAAAAATATAAATGTTTTACTTTATCCTAACAGTGGAGGTTAGGTATTGTAATAAAGACAGACCTCTAATTTCATTTTATATGATCATAAATACACATTTGTTTAAGTTAAAAAGGAACTTAACTATGAATTTTAAATAAAATTAGTGAGTGTTATATTCGGCTATGCCGAATCTTTTATACCCTTCACACACACACATATATATATATATATATATATATATATATATATAAATGATCTGCAACTTTTAAAAACTTCACCTTATATGGGAGGTGAGCTATAAAGTTTGCGGACTACGCCCATTTTTTGTTTCCGAGTTTACATTGGCCCTTAAACTATTTGTACAAAATTTCATTGATTTTTCACCTTATATGGGAGGTGGGCTATAAAGTGGGCGGACTACGTCCATTTTTGGTTTCCGAGTTTACATTTGCCCTTCAACTATTTGTTAAAAAAAATATTTGTGCTTAAATTTTCAATTTTTGATTTTTTGTCTAGACTTTATTTTGTTTTTCGGGAATAAGTCCTGAAGTATATGAGGGAAAAATTTTTTTAAAATATTTTATAATTCACATATTTCGTCTAGTCGTGAAAAATGCTCAGTCAGCACTCTGAAATTAGTATGATAAATGCCATTTTTTTTTTTTTACCAAAAATATAGTTAAATTTTTTCACTTTTTTCTCAAACTTTTTTAATTAAAAATTTTTTTCTTTACACATCTAAAAAGACAAGGTTTCATAAGTGGCATTGGTCGAATGAATTTTAGAAAAAAAAAAATATGTTTGTCGATTAATAAACAAAATCTCAGGCGCGTTTTTTTAAATCTATTGACGCTGTTTATTTAAAAGATATTTTTAGATCATTTTGACACTAAACTGCTTGCCGCCCGGCCTAAAACGAAAGCAGGAGTATAGATTTTATGAAAAAAATCAACTTTCCGAAAGATGATTTTTTAATTTGTATTTCAGCATTACATTTTTGCTACTATTTCTTATGTGTTGTATGAAATAAATATTAATCTTTCATTCCTCTAAGAATCATTTAAAAAGCTTCAACAACCAATTTTTGTAAATTTTTCAAAAACTATCAATATTTAATAAATTTAACCGATTTGTGCGAATATTATCTCGTTACATAAACAATACGCGCCAGTATAATTGTGTGTTACGTATGCGCGCATACACAATAAAAAGGTGAATTTAGAGAGTTTTGATACGAGTTGTAAATTTTGAGGCCATTATATTATCTTTTTAAAGTTACCTATATAGACTTATTACATATAAGTGAATTGGTAAGCCTCTTTTGATATTTATTTAATATTTCATTTCATGTTTTTTTTAAGCAGACGGAGTTTTGCTTAATGAAATATATATATTATTTTAAAGTTTTTAATTTTTCTAGAACTCAGAGATACCCTATTTTGAACCCCAATAGCACCCTTCCTGAGTGGTCAGTAGAGTCCTACATCTTAAAGTTGTATACTCCTGTGCTACGGCTGAAATTTCCAACCAGACGATTAAAAGTTACAGATTTATTTCCAAAAAATTTCGATTCTGCTCCCACTGTGTATTGCACGACAGCTCTCTATTTCTCCACTTTGACCTACATTTTTTCACAGAACTCATATGTTGAATATTGGATTTTCAACAAATTTTCAAAAATCTCACAAACTCACATCAGGAGTTCTGAATTTATTTTTAGATATTTTGGACCCTTGTTTATGTTTTGCATATGGTGGCACGTCCTTGCCTAATTTGCTGACGTGCATTATTATTGAAAACTTATATGATATTTTCACAAAAATTGTCAAAACAACAACAAGTAGAATCAAATTAAAAAGGGATGTTACAAGTCCCATGTTATTTTTTTTTTTTTTTTATCTAAATTTATTTATTGAATCTTCACAAAATTAAGTGAACTAACAATAATTATTCAAATCTTAACTCTAAATCTTAATTTATATTAAGTCCAACCACTGCCGGACGAAAAACTATGTGTAATCCAAGGGTTTAACTTAGGCGGAGGTCTGTTGTGTTCCTTATTCTCAAACGGTTGTAGCCATCGCTTCTCATTATGTTTCGAGCAAGTGGGTTAGGGTGTACTTCAAGCTTCCTCAAATACGATTCTGCGTGTTTTCTTAATTCATCTTGGACAAGAGGAACATTAAGGTCCTTGTGAATGTTTTCATTTTTCACATACCAGGGAGCTGCAGTTATCATTCGTAGTATTTTATTTTGGAGTCTTTGAATTTTTTCAACATTTGAAGCTGAGGCCGCGCCCCATAGTTGGATATCATAGCACCATATTGGCTTTATAATTTAGTTGTAGATCAATAGTTTGGAGTCTAGACTTAATTTTGAATTTCTACCAATAAGCCAGTTAATTTGAAGTCGATCTAGATCCATATCATAATATTTTACTTCCGTTTTTTGGGGTATAATCTGATTATTTATTAGGATAGGGGCACGAGTCTCTCCGCAACGTGAAGGTAATATGTATACATTTATATTTATTCACTTTTATTCGCCATTGCTTCAAGCATTTTTCTAGATAGAGTATATGATTTTGCAAGAGTTTAGATGCTTCTTGGGAGTTTTCATGAACGCCTAAAATAGCTGTGTCATTTGCAAATGTTAATATATGGGTTCGACTATTAGTTGAATACTAGAAATGTATATTAAATATAAAAAGGAACCCAGTATACTTCCTTGGGGTACACCAACTTCAATGGACTGTGGTGAGCTTATAAAATCTCCCTCTTGAAGAACAAACTTTCGATGAGTTAAATAGCTTGCTAGTAATAATAATCCTTCGTGCCATACTTTATCGAAAACTTGAGAAACGTCAATGAATAGAGCAGAACAATATTTCTTTTCTTCAAACGTCTTAGATATAACATTTATAAGTCTGTGAATTTGTTCTATGGTTCTATGTTTTTCTCTAAAACCAAATTGATGAGTTGGAATACAATCGAAACGATTCACTATTGGTTTCAACTTTTTCATTAATAGCTTCTGAAACAGCTTTGATATATTAGGCAACAGGCTAATAGGCCTATACGATTCTACTTTAGTGTGATCCTTTCCGAGCTTAGGTATCATTGTAACCAATGAGACCTTCCATTCTGGTGGATAATATTCAAGGCGTAATATAGCATTAAAAATATAAAGTATTATTCTTATTGCTATACGGAGCTTATTTTGTCAATACCAGGTGTTTTTTTTCTTTTTTGGAGTGTAAATCAACAATAGCCTTGTCGATCTCTCGTATCTCAAAACAAAGTGGTTCAACTGCTCTAAAAAGGGGTACAACAGATGTCAACTCCATTAAGTCATCTGATAAGATTGGGGAAAACACGCTCTTTAGATAACTAACAAACAGATTCCCCTTTTCGCTATCGTTTCTTGCCCAGCCCCCATTTGTATTGCGTAAAGGAGGTCTACTTGTAGCTGGTCTTTTCAACTTTTACGTAGCTCGCCATAGTGAGTAATTCGAATACGGGGTATCATCTAGGTTATTCAAATATTTATTCAGTGATTCAGTTTTTTGATACTCTAGGCGCTTTTGGCATTATCTTAGCTTCGATCTGAGTTCAGGGGATCTGTGGAGTTGACACTCTCTTCGAACTCTTCTTTTTTCAGTCAAGAGACGTTCGACATCCACAGAACAAATTCTATTATATCTGTTTTGTCGGGGGGTTAGAGTAGCATGTTGAGCAGCAAGTTTTAAACTTTTTTCAAAATTATTGAGAGAGAGAGTTCGATATCTTCTGGTGTTCTCAGCGATATATTTTCCGTGCAATGAATGCCAATATATTTTCTATGTTTCAACCAATTTATTCTAGTGTTAGATATCGCTGAGATACCAGTGTGGTACATAATTTCTCGGGGGTTCAATATAGTAACAAAATTGGGTTAATGATCTGAAGATAATTCTAATGAAGATTTAACATGAATTAATTCCCTTGGTAAATTCCTCGTAACAGCGAAATCGATGACATTCGGTATTTTAGTTGGTTCTCCGCTCGAAATAACATTCAAGCCCATTTTAGAAATTGTATTAAATAAAACACGACCTTTAGGGATTATAAGTCGTGATCCCCAGAATGTATGCTTAGCGTTATAACCGCCAGCTGCCAGTGATTTATAAAATTTTTCATATTGATTTTCTGAAATTGAAAACCTGGGGGGGTGAATACATCGATGAAATCACTAAGTTTCTGTAATAATCATCAATACAGATTGTTGTATCTTGAAGATAATTTTCACGAAGATCACACATTAAGTAGTGTTTGATACTGGTTTTTATTAAAATGCGAGAGCCTCCTCATGTTCTATCTCTTGGATCTTTAGTGTAATAAAAAGCATATCCATTTATCCTAAATAAGCTTCTTGACGTCAAATGGGTTTCCGAAACTAGCATTATATCTAGATCATGACTTTTAAGAAAATATTCGAGTTCATTTTTGTGTTGGAGAATACTGTTGGCTTTCCAAAAAAAATTTTTTTAAGCAGTTCATGGTTTGTTCACATTGCATTTTAAGCATTTCTTGCATCATATTGCACATTGAATTTGTAAAATTATTTACCGATTGGACGAGAGAATTGATTGCAGCTTCTAGCCGTGTGAAATTGAAATCCGTCATTTGCTCTCTTGCTCTGATCGCACCGTATATTACCTTATCGCCATAGATATTCGGCTCGAGTTGGTTTTCCTGGTTGAGCAGGCTTCGCATACCTTTGTTTTCGCTTTGGATTATCTTAATGGAACCACTTTTCTTCGCCTGTAACAATTTGAATAAGAAACGACGACATTGTTTTGGGACACTGAAGCTGCATTTCTCACAAGCAAAATCATTCTTCGACGTTATTTGATTTCAATTCGTATGACAACCAATTTAATTGCTTTTGTATGATTCAGTTTTTTTTTTTTTTTTTTTTTTTTAATCTGCTAAGCGTCAGCTGAAGCAAATATACGAAGCCTTTTCGCAGTTTTTTCTTCGAAAAATAATTAAACAAAACTTCATACAAACGTTTCTATTTTGGTGCAAAACCCTCCATATTCAAAGCTTAGGAAATATAATATTTTCTGTCAAAATTTTAAAATAACTTGCTTTTTATTAGCAATTTTTCAAAAAATGTTCTATTTCCTCTTAAAACATTCATAGATAATATATCACGAAATTACAAAATTACAAAAAATAATAGTAAAAAGAAAATTTAACTACTGGAAATTATACAAAATTTCCACTGGGTGCAAAATATACACAAATTTGTCATTTACATTGATAAAATATATTCTAAATTAGGATTTTCTATTAAAATATGATATAAATATGCTGTTAGGACCAAACTATGAAAAAAATCGATTCCAAAATTTTAAAAATTGTCTGCTTGCCCTACTAATGTCTTTACTTTCATGTGACATAGTTGTAAAAATCAACTTTTGGTGATGTCCACTTAAAAAAGCCACTACAACTAAACCCAGAAAAATTTCAACCACATCCATATACAAAAACAGAGCAACCATTCGTGTCAATAGTATATCTAATCCGTTTATGTTCAAATTTTACATCGAATAATTAATTCAATTTAGTTATCAACTTGTTACCACAACAGTGTCAAATTTTTAAATAATATTATGTATTCGATTCTAAGTGTTCAAAAGTTGTAAACAAAACTTAAAGCTTTAAAGCTTTTTTATTCAAAAAACACAACATAAAATAATATTTAAAGTATGAAAATATTTTCATTTACTTATATATTTATTTATTTATTTATTTATTTTTTGTTTAGAAAAATTATCTAATACTCTATAGTTGTTGCAATTATATCGTATGACTAATTTATGCATAATTAAACCAAGACTTTTCACCACCTAGTAAAAAGAAATTTCTTCTTGTCTATGGAAATTTGTGGTTAAGACCTTCTGCTAATAAATCCTCATTGAATATTTATTATATATACATATATAAATAAACACACACATACATACAGTAAAGCATCCAGAAAGACTGATGTGTTAGTATTTTCTATACATAAGTGTAAACATAGGGAGACACAAATGTTAGTATCCTCACTCACTCATCTGTTGTATATACAACAACATGGTCTATTTAATTGAGTAAACTTGAATGTGTACATAAACTTATACATACAAAAAAGTCTATAAAGACCCGGTAGTTACGATGATGACAGTCTAAGATTTTATTAGCTAGATTGACTACAATATAGAAATTAAATAGGTAAATGGAAGTTTTAACATATTGTTTTAAAAAGAAGAAATTACTGAGAATCCATTAAGAAATCGTAAAATTAAAGAAAACTGACTACCCTTCAGATTACTAAAAGATAGTAAAGTAATCAATTTGTTTTTTTTTTTTAACATTATATTTTATATAAATTTTAAATATAGAATTTTACGTTAATCTCCAAACTAGAAATAACTGAAGAGAACATTTTGTAATTAACAAAACTGTAGGTCTGTACTTATTTATTAGTGTATTTATAGAAAAGTATTTAGCATTATTTTTTCTATTCTTTCATTCTGTCTTGTTTTTATTTTTATTGGATTATATGGATTATTTTCAATTTAGCTGAAAGCCTTTGCCATTTGTGCTATACCATACAGAAATATGTACACACAAATATTCACACACATTAGTGGACTAACTACACCAAGTAAATGAATAAGAATTTATTTGTATGTTTAAGTTTTTAAAGGAGATTAATTATGTAGAAATACAAACGTTGGGATGATCACATTTGAAAGAAGGCAAAAATATTGTAGAATTTGGGAACTACTGAATTTAAAGCTGAACTGTTTTGAGAGCTAGAACTGAAGATAAAAGTGCTCACTACTGAGAGCTGATGAGAGTTAAAATTGGATATTATGAAGAACTAAAGAGCAACGGTTGAAATTTAAATTAGTTACCACTCTAAACAGAGTTGCGATTAAAGTTTATATTGTACTCTAAAAAAACTTCGATAAAAGCTAAAATTGGACCGTATGATAAATTTTAATTCGAATTTGAATTGAACCACGATTGAAACTAGAATTGAACAGTAAAAGTATTATGATTGAAACCATAACTGAACTTTAAAAAACCTTTAAAACTAGACATAAAAAGCAGCTATAATTGAAAATTATAAATAGCTACTGTTTACTCTAAAAATAAAATAAATGAATAAACAAATAAATAACTAAATAAATAAACAAATAAATATATGAGTAAATTAATAAATAAACAAGTAAATAAATAAATAAGTAAATAAATAAATGAATAAATATATAAATAAATAAATAAATAAGTAAATAAATATATAAATAAATATATAATAAATAAACAAATAAATGAGTAAATAAATAAATAAAAAGTGAGTAAATAAATAAATAAATATATAAATCAATAAATAAATAAGTAAATAAATAAATGAATAAATAAACAAATAATTAAATAAATAGATAAATAAATAAATAAATAAGTAAATAAATAAATTAGTAAATAAATAAATAAGTAAATATATAAATTAATAAATAAATAAATGAGTAAAAAAGTAAATAAATAAACAAATTAGGAAATAAATAAATAAATAATTAAAAAAGTAAATAAATGAATAAATAAATAAGTAAATAAATAAATAAATAAGTAAATAAATAAATAGATAAATAAATGAATAAACAAATAAATAAATAAGTAAATAAATAAATAAATAAGTATACAAATAAATAAATGATATATATATATAATATATATATATATATATATATATATATATATAAATGAATAAATAAACAAATAAACCAGTAAGTAAATAAATAAATAAATTAGGAAATAAATAAATAATAAATAAATTAAATAAATAAATAACAAACTGAATAAATAAATAAATAATAAACTGAATAAATAAATAAATAATAAACTGAATAAATAAATAAATTAATAATAAACTGAATAAATAAATAAATAATAAACTGAATAAATAAATAAAGGAGTATATACCCAGCAAAAACTTTTTGGTTTTCAGTAATGACAACTACTTATTAAAGTAGTTTCTTGGTAATGAGGCGTCATTATTATTTGCCTACTCTGTATTACATTAATAAGTACTCAATAGTATAATAGCACAGTAATACTGCAATCACGTGGATGAGTTGGATTAACAACCAGAAGGTTGTTGGTTCAACCCCATTCTGGAGCTGTTAGTTTTTTATAACAAAATGTCTAAAAAGATATTTTAAACTAAAGAGTTTTTGTTGCTTGGGAAGCTATGTGCGAGATGGTGTAATGAGTAAGACGTTATTCATTAAAAACGAATGGTAAGTTTGTGTCCAAGTTCGAGTCTCACTGACGGCAAAATTTTTTTGTTTTTTTTTTATTTTTGTTTTCGTTTAGGTACATATTTTTGAATACCCCTAGAGTCAAAAAATAACTACATGAATTTCTGGACAACTCGAACAAAAATAACTAGTTATTCAGGCAAAAAATAAGTAGTTTATTTTTGTTTCCAATTATACCTGCTAGCTTACCAGGAAAGCAAAGTTTGTGCTGGGTAAATAAATAAATTAACGATTGATGTTAAAATTGTACTTCAAAGTGAACTATGATTAAAGCATAAAACAACTTTTTTACAGAGTTACAATTAAATATAAAATTGGTCTCTATAGAGTGGTACAATTGAAGCTAAAATTGCGCTACAAAGTGAGCTACAATTAAAGCTAAAAATTATTTTTTAGAGAGCTTCGATTTAATCAATATTACTACTTTTATAGCTTTTTAGGGAAGCTTTTGCATATGTGATGGAAATCAGGCAATTGTCATTTCACATGTGGCTTGAAGATCGTCAAATTTGTTTTAGCATGTGTTCGGTTACTCTCAATTTGATCAGCTGTTTCTATTAAATGCTAGTATATGAGAAAACAAATATGAAAAAGTATAATGAATCAGATTTCATATTTTTACTTAAAATTGTTTGAAAATATTACTTTCTTTTTTCATACGAGTATAAATAAAAAAAAATATATTAAATTTTATTTTTACGCCATATTATAGATTTTTTGAAAATTTGTTTAAACAAAATAGACAAGTTCATTATGGTAAAAACATGTGATACGATTATGAATCACACACACCTATTATGCGAATTTAAGTCGTAATAAACAATTTTATGCAATTCTCTTCACTTAGCCGTTTTTCTCACAAATACCTTTAATAATTTTGCGTTTCTATTTTTTAGTTTATTTGTTTTTGTTTTATCATCAATTCATATAAATACGTACAATTTGCTTTAGCAAAAATTTGTCACTTTGTACATATTTAATTTTTGTTTTGTTGTTGCTGTTTTAGATTTTATTGTAGTTTTCTGTTTTACATAAATTTTTTGTTTATTTGTTATAGACAATAAAATAGAAATAAATACAAAAAAGCAAAACAAAATAAATATAAAATGTTTTAAAATGAATATTTAGAAAATAAACTCAACAACAATAATGAGACAGTTCTCTCTCCCTGCCCCCTGATAAGCATTTAATTTGCCTTAAATTCTATTTTTTTTTTTTTCAACACATACAAGGGTAACTATAAATTTAAACTATAAATTTAAATATTTATAAAAGTTTTTAGGTGTTAGAAGAAATTTGTTTTAGAAAGTTGTTTTTAAAAATTTTGTATCATTTGTTCTAGATTTTTGAAATTTGAAGTTTGTTTTAGACACTTAATAGTTTTTATTTTCATACTTTAAATAGTTATCCTTGTGAGTTTTTGTGGTTTATCCTTACAAAAGAAAAAACAATTTAAGTTTCTTACTTTTCTTGACATTTGTGTCTCTTTGCATATATTAATTTAGAGAAAATTGAAAATGTGAAAACAATGAGTTTAAATACTAATGTCCAAGAGTATAAAGATTTCATTAGGGAATTATTGAGAAAAAGAAAATAAATAAAATAAAAATTCAGACTTTGATGAAAATAATTTAAAATGTTGGAATATTTTAAAATCTTTCAAATCAAGGTGACGTTAAATGTAAAACTCGACAGAAGAGGATTGCAGCTGGTATTGAACCACAGAAGGACCCACAAAAGGCCAACGATTAAATATAAATTTGTTCAAAATAAAGTTCCATGATTAAAGCGAAATTTATACTATATAAGGAATCAAAATTAAAGCTAAAATTGGATAAGTTTAAAGCTGATAGGACAAAATTGAACCTAAAACTGGACCATATATATAAACATCACCGATTAAAGCTAAAATTGTATCGACATAATTAACATATTTTGAAATTAAAATTACACTATATAAAGAACCAAAATCAAATTATATTATAAAAATCTCCATAGTGAAACCAGAACTGAATTATATAAAAAAAAACACTATGAAAGCCGAAATTAAACTACATAGGAAATCAAAACATAAACGAAAATTAGTTACAATTAAATCTAAAAATTGGGCAAGCTTGGAGACAAAGATTACACTACATAAAGACTTATGAATAAAAAAAAAATTGGATTGCATAAGAACAATGATTTAAGCCCAAATTATAATATATAAACTTGATTGAAACTAGAAATGAACCATATAAATTAACCAATTAAGGCAACAATTGCGTATTATAAGACCCACAGTTAAAGTCAAAATTTAAAACAACTTTGAACTTTAAAAACACTAACATTTGAGGCTCCAATATGATTTCGTAATAACCCAGAAATTAAACTAAAATCACTCTATATAAGGACCACGATTGAAACAAAATTAAATTTAATAAATTCCTGTATTCTGTTTAATCTAAAAATATTTAAAAATATTTGTTTTAAATTTTAATATTAATCCTTTCCAAAAAGATAAATAAAATTTGCAAATTAATTTTTTCTGTTCTATATGAATTAAATTAGGCCATTTATAAATAGATTCCCAAAGAATTTAATACTTTCAAAATAAAAATATTAAATTTTACTAATTACCATTAGAACTTTTCCAAAAAATTCTATTATAAATGTAATAAAAATTAATGCAAATTAATTTCATTATTTATTCTCTAAACATCCCAAAAGTATGCTACATACCACGGGTTTATATTAAATACTTCAACAATTACAACAACAAAAATATTTATAACACGCTCATACAATCAATAATAGACAAAGGAAATTTTTTTATAGAAAATTTTAAGCTTAACTCCACGAGAGGCAATAAATTTTTGAGGTTTTATTTACCCCCCTCCCCCCCCCAAAAAAAAAAAAAAAGAAAGAGAAAATTGTTGCCTTTTTTAGCACTCCATGATTATTAGGTTTTTTTTTTTTTTTTGTAATGTAAGTATATACATTTACTTACAAACTTAAATTTATATTAACAATGACAATGTCAAAAAATTGTAAAATATTTAAGTAAAGTAAGTAAATTTATCTTAAACAAACGGTATTTCATTTAGTAATTTTGTTTTGTGACTCCCTCCGCCACTTTCGCTGCCCTAAGCTACAGTTTGTTTTTATATATTTATGCTGTCCTAGAATAACAAAAAAAAAAAGAGATAAAAACCTCTCAAACTCAATAAAGGATAAAAAAAATATCTTTGAGCTAAGCAAAGTTTAGGGAATAAAAATCTTTTTT
Organism: Protocalliphora azurea; assembly: GCA_932274085.1. Lineage (NCBI taxonomy): Eukaryota > Metazoa > Arthropoda > Insecta > Diptera > Calliphoridae > Protocalliphora > Protocalliphora azurea. Next base: position 23,084,771 of record OW026522.1, on the reverse strand, counting down.
CTCTAGAGATTTTTCCCTTACAAAAAAGGAAATAAAATTTAATAAATATATATTTTCTGTAAACATACTTTTAGGAGTATTTTAGCCAAAGCATACCTTTTGGCAAACAATATTTTAGAAGAGAAATGTGTTTCAAACAAAAATAAAATAAATTTAACAAAGATTTATAAAATTATAAAAATAAATAAAATGGAAAAAATACAAATTGTGCTTTTTTTTATAACAGACATTCTTTATTTTGCTTTTGTTATTTCTTTTCTAAAATATATATCAAAAAGTAATTAATCAAATTATATTGAAAATTGTTTGTTACTTTTATATGTTTTATTATTTCTATAAGAATTCCTTTTTAAGTATGTATTTACTTTTGCACAATGGGTTTTTTCTGAACTTTTTCTATTAATCTTTAAATAGTCCTATTAATGTTTTTATAATTGATTTATTTCCTGTTTATTTTTACTAGTATTTTTTGCTTCTTCCAAATCTTTACAATTTTGTTTCATTGACAAACTTTATTAAAAACTTTATTAAAATTTCACAAATGTTCAACATTGTTTGACTTTTGATTTTCATTTATGCTCTCAATTGTTTTCAGTTTTATAAGATCTTACATCACTACATACTCTTATTATAATGGTAGAGTGTATTGTTTTCATGTCATGACATACAATTATATTTTCAATAAGAGAATATATTATTGCTGCTTTATTGATTTAAAACCACAAATACGATAGAATTCTATTTAGTAGACTATCGTCGAGACTATGGACTAGACTATAGTCGAGACTTTAAAATAGATAATTGTCGAGTCTATAGAATATACTGTATTCGAGAATTTAGAATAGAATAGAATAGAATAGAATAGAATAGAATAGAATAGAATAGAATAGAATAGAATAGAATAGAATAGAATAGAATAGTATATAGTCGAGGCTATAGAATAGACTATAGTCTAGACTATATGACTATAGTCAAGGCTATAAAGTAGTCTATAGTCGAGGCTAAAGAATAGGCTACAGTCGGGATTATAGAATACCATATAATAAACTATATTGAAAATTATAGTATAGACTATAATCAAGACTATAGACTAGAATATAGTCAAGACTATAGACTAGACTATAGTCAAGACTATAGACTAGACTATAGTCAAGACTTTAGACTAGACTATAGTCAAGACTATAGACTAGACTATAGTCAAGACTATAGACTAGACTATAGTCAAGACTATAGACTAGACTATAGTCAAGACTTTAGACTAGTCTAAAGTCAAGACTATAGACTAGACTATAGTCAAGACTATAGACTAGACTATAGTCAAGACTATAGACTAGACTATAGTCAAGATTATAGACTAGACTATAGTCAAGACTATAGACTAGACTATAGTCAAGACTATAGACTAGACTATAGTCAAGACTATAGACTAGACTATAGTCAAGACTATGGACTAGATTAGACTATATCCAAGACTATAGACTAGACTATAGTGAAGACTATAGACCAGACTATAGTGAAGACTATAGACTAGATTATAGTGAAGACTATAGACTAGATTATAGTGAAGACTATAGACTAGACTATAGTGATGACTATAGACTAGACTATAGTGAAGATTATGGACTAGACTATAGTCAAGACTATAAACTAGACTATAGTTAAGACTTTAGACTAGACTATAGTCAAGACTATAGACTAGACTATAGTTAAGACTATAGGCTAGATTGGACTCAAGAATATGTAATATAAATACGTATATATTTTATACTATTAAATTTTCTTATTCAGTTTCATTCTTCAGTCACTTCCCTTTTCTCTGTTATACCTAAAATATCTTCCTTTTATCTTAGTCCAACTAATTTTTTTTTCAAAAAAATTTCTTCCCGCAATAAATCATTACATATTTGTAAAACATTACTCAATCGATATGTTACTGTATTCTGTATTGTTTTCAATTTGTCATTTCATTTAATATTGGCAAATTATACATTTCATACATTTATTCATTTGCAACAACATGCAAACAATTGTTGCTATTTTTCTTTTCGCCTTTAGACGTTATCTTCCTTTTACGATTATTTTTTGCATTTTGTTTTATTTTCAATATGTGAGAATAATATATGAACATTATATAGACGATATGAGTGTGAGTGAGTGGCTGTTAAGGATATTATGTGTGTATAAGGATATTTTATATTGCAGTTATAAGTCTGGCTCCCTGTTTATAGTGATATAACACCCACTTGCCTACCCTTAACAATTCAATAGTAATTTATTTTCTATTTTATTATACCAATTTCAATGAATATTGAATAAAAATTATAAAAAACAGATTAAAATTCAACAGAATTCTTTTTATATAGGAAGGGAAATTTCTTTAATATTTCTAGAGAGAAGAGTGTTTCATTATTACTGGCATAATAAAATTAATTAAAAATTTGTAATGAATTTAATACAAATAAGTTTTAAGGCGTTTGACTGACTAAATGAAATAAATTTCTTGTAAGTTAATTCGTTTACACTATTTATTTGATTTTCATATTTCTTTTCCTGAATATAACCAATTTACTGAATTCTCTTAAATATTTTTATACTTATGGTCTTAATGCGAAAAACCGCAATACCATTGCTGCGAATTGAAACACAACAGATACCCAGATGTATCTGCTGTTTCTCGCTTTTTTTTATTAGAGTTTTTATATATGTATGTATGTTAGTTTATTATCATATAGCTATAGTTTACTGAAATGCTTTATATATTTCAAAGGATAATAAAGAATATGTAATGAGTATATGCAGCAGGACTATAAAAATGGAGCAAATATGAAAACTTTAACAAAAACGTGATCTACAAACGACAACATACACTTAGATATATGAGCTACCTGCGCCAGGAGGTGGAACAAAATTGATAGCATTTTTTTTTTTATAATAATTTTTATTACAAACTTCAATTGAATCCAATAATTTAATGGAAAAATAATGAAAGTGTTTATATAGTGAATAAAATTAATTTGGTGTTTGCACCCCAAGGATAGTTTTCGCCAAAAAATATATATTTTAAATACAATTTACAAATGTTGATAAATACTTTCACCCAAAAGCAAATAAGTGCTTTATATGCAAGCAAGAATCAAAAAGCTTGCACAAAGCTTCTTATCTTGAAAAATTCGTTAACATAACCTCTAATTCCTTTTTTGTCCGCAAAAAAAAAATAAAATAAAAAAATCCATTATTAACTATTGTTTTGTCCTTGTATTTTAAGCAAAACCCATAAACACTTTATTATGGTTTCTTATAGCTTTAATGCTGCTGGAAAAAAAAAAATAAAAATAAAGTGGCATGTGTTGCAACGACAGCAAACATATGTGTTGCATGATGTAAATGAAATATATAGAGATGATAATGGTAAATCTTTTTAAAGCTACAGTGGTTTTAGTTTAACAAAAATTCAACAACAGTCTGTTAATAAAAAAATGTTAAATTCAAAAATCCTTTTCTAAATATTCCTAATATTATGCGACGAAAATTGTAGTTATGTTTTACTTATATTAACATTTCTTACAGCAACTTTTATAAATTTCTCTACCTACTGTGCATTATTTATTTCAGCAAAACACAGCTAACAACCACATAAATAACCAGTCAACTATAATCTTTGTCATTCTTTTATTTTAAGACAGGATGAAACATAAATAAATGTTTTTGGTTATATATTTTACTCTAAAAATATATCATTTGGTTTTTTGTAGAATATAGACCATTTCCAAAAAAAAGACAAAATTCAACAAATGAAACTATGCTAAAAACTATAGTCGGGTATATAGAACAGACAATATCATATCTAAGAAAACGTACAGAACTAAAGAATAGTCTATAGTTATGACTACAGAACAGCCTACAGACGAGAGTATAGATCATATTATAGTTATAATCGAAGCTGGACTGAAGCCAAAAACAAGAGTATAGTCAATACTATAAAATAGGATGTAGTCGACATAATAGAATATACTATAGTCGAGACAAAGGAGAAGTCTGCATTCGAATCTGGGCTAAAGTCGAAACTATATTGGCTATAATCGAAACTATAGCGACTATTGTGAAAACTATAGATGTTATAGAATAGTCGAAAATTTAGACCATAAAATATATTATAGAATAGAGACCACAAAACTATAGCTGCATTTTATAGACTTGAATATAGTCAATGACTATATTGACTATAGTCTATACTATATTGTCATAAGCAAGACTATGTTGACTATAGTAGAAACTATATTGAATATAGTCGAGACTTTATTTGAAATAGTCAACTATTGTGACTATAGTCGAGACAAAATAATAGGCTACAGAATAAACTATAATCGAGACTATAGAATATACCATAGTCAAGACTACAAAATAGACTATACCCAAGACTATAGAATAGACTGTAAAAGATATTATAGAATAGATTATAGTCAAGACTATAGAATAAACTATAAAATTTACTAAATCAAGACTTTATAACAGACTAAAGTAAAGACTACAGAAAAAAATATAGTCAAGCTTACAAAATAGACTATAGTCAAGAATATAGAATAGACTATATTTAAGACTATACAATAGAGTACAGTTGAAACTATACTGAACATTGCCGACGCTATACTGATTATAGTCGAAACTATATTGACTATAGTCTGGACTATATTGACTACAGTCAAGGCTACATTGACCATAGTCGAGGCTACATTGACTATAGTCGAGACTATGTTAACTACAGTCGAGACTATATTCGACTATAGTCGAAACTATATTGTCTAGAGCCGAGATTATATTGAATGTTGTCGAGAGTTTATTGAATATAGTCAACTTTTTGAACATAGTGGAGGCTATATTACCTATAGTTGAGACTAAAGAATAGATTATAGTCGAAACTACAGAATAAACTATAGTCGAGCCTATAGAATATACTATAAATAGACTATAGCCATGACTATAGATAGACTATAGAATAGAATAGACTATAGACAAGTGTAAAATAAATAAACTATATTCAAGTCTATACCGACTATACTCGAGACTATATTGACTAAAATCAATACTGTATTGACTATAGTTAACACAATATTGACGATAATGAAAGCTATATTGACTATAGTCGAGACTATATTGACTCCAGTTGACACTATACACACTATAGTCGAGACTATATTGACTATTGTCAAGACTATATTGAATATAGTTGAGTTTATAAACTGGACTATGGTCAAGTTTATAGACTAGTCTAAAGTCAGGTTTATAGGCTTGACAAAAATCGTTACTATAGAATGTACTATAAATTAAACTTATGTTATGCGAGATTATAATTTAGACTATAAACAAAAATTGAAATTAAAACTAAGTGCTTATTATTATTATTATTATTGTTATTTTTATTATTATTATTATTATTATTATTATTATTATCATTACTATTCTATCAAACTTTATTTAAAAATCATTAAGTAAACTGTGTAACAACTAATGTTAGCAGCTTAAGAAAATAAAATAATGACTCTGTCCTTATTTTTATATGGTTTCTCATAGTAATTTTCTTATATTAGTTTTTCGTCTTAAGATATTGTAATTTATTACAATTGGTTGGTAATAATTCATATTTGCTTTTTGTCTTCATACGTTGTGTTTACGTGTTGGATAGAAATATATAGAAAATTTATATATTTGGTTACAAAAACATGACGCAAACAATGGTTAACATAAATTTAATTCTTTTGCAACTTATGCAGGTAATAGAAAAAAATTATTAATGTAAAATTAAAATTATATAAATAATATAATTTAAGGCATCAGATATCCTACCTTTCGGTAATAAATTCCACGTCTTTTTCAATTCAGTTTCAGTTTCTTGACAACCGCCACATATAGTATGTTACTTAGCCTCCTTAAAGTTTTCTTTTCAAACTTTCTATACACTTGTTATTTTTTTGCTTTTAAGATTTTGCGTAATAAAAAAGTTTTATTTAAATTGTTTCAGTTTTTCTCACTTCAGCAAAAACAATTACGGTTCTGACACTTTTATTGCACTTTCCTATATTTCTTTTTTACACATTTAAATATTTGCATTAAATACCAGCCAGAGATAGTTATAGTAAGAGAGATGGCACGATACATATATCAAAAACTTTATGAATGCAATTAAAAAAGTCTAAGCCAAAATTGTTATAAACTCATACAAAAAAAAAAAAAAAAAAAAAAAAAAAAACTTAAAAATAATTAATTTTCCAGCCAGTGACAAAAAAAATTTAACAATAGATTTTAATGTATAGCATACTTTTTTGGGTAAAGTTTTAAAGTTGAATGTGCAGATGAAGTATAGGACTACTTGACAATAAAATTAAACAGAATCAGATAAATTTGTTGAAACTAACTTTTGTAATATAGAAAAAAGCTTTACTCGACTATAGTCAATATTCTATGGTTTATAGAATGGACTACGGCCGAGCTCATAGACTGGACTATAGTGGAGTTTATAAAATGGACTATAGTCGAGTTTATAAACTGGACTATAGTAGAGTTTATAAACTGGACTATAGTCGAGTTTACAAACTGGACTATAGTCGAGTTTATAAACTGGACTATAGTCGAGTTTATAAACTGGACTATAGTCGAGTTTATAAACTGGACTATAGTCGAGTTTATAGACTGGACTATAGTCGAGTTTATTGAAAGGACTATAGTCGAGTTTACAGAATGGACTATAGCCGAGTTTATAGACTGGACTATAGTCGAGTTTATAAACTGGGCTTTAGTCGAGTTTATACACTGGACTTTAGTCGAGTTTATACACTGGACTATAGTCGAGTTTATAGACTGGACTATAGTCGAGTTTATAGACTGGACTATAGTCGAGTTTATACACTGGACTATAGTCGAGTTTATAGACTGGACTATAGTCGAGTTTATAGACTGGACTATAGTCGAGTTTATACACTGGACTATAGTCGAGTTTATAGACTGGACTATAGTCGAGTTTATAGACTGGACTATAGTCGAGTTTATACACTGGACTATAGTCGAGTTTATAGACTGGACTATAGTCGAGTTTATAGACTGGACTATAGTCGAGTTTATACACTGGACTATAGTCGAGTTTATAGACTGGACTATAGTCGAGTTTATAGACTGGACTATAGTCGAGTTTATAGACTGGACTATAGTCGAGTTTATAGACTGGACTATAGTCGAGTTTATAGACTGGACTATAGTCGAGTTTATAGACTGGACTATAGTCGAGTTTATAGACTGGACTATAGTCGAGTTTATAGACTGGACTATAGTCGAGTTTATAGACTGGACTATAGTCGAGTTTATAGACTGGACTATAGTCGAGTTTATAGACTGGACTATAGTCGAGTTTATAGACTGGACTATAGTCGAGTTTATAGACTGGACTATAGTCGAGTTTATAGACTGGACTATAGTCGAGTTTATAGACTGGACTATAGTCGAGTTTATAGACTGGACTATAGTCGAGTTTATAGACTGGACTATAGTCGAGTTTATAGACTGGACTATAGTCGAGTTTATAGACTGGACTATAGTCGAGTTTATAGACTGGACTATAGTCGAGTTTATAGACTGGACTATAGTCGAGTTTATAGACTGGACTATAGTCGAGTTTATAGACTGGACTATAGTCGAGTTTATAGACTGGACTATAGTCGAGTTTATAGACTGGACTATAGTCGAGTTTATAGACTGGACTATAGTCGAGTTTATAGACTGGACTATAGTCGAGTTTATAGACTGGACTATAGTCGAGTTTATAGACTGGACTATAGTCGAGTTTATAGACTGGACTATAGTCGAGTTTATAGACTGGACTATAGTCGAGTTTATTGAAAGGACTATAGTCGAGTTTACAGATTGGACTATAGCCGAGTTTATAGACTGGACTATAGTCGAGTTTATACACTGGACTATAGTCGAGTTTATAGACTGGACTATAGTCGAGTTTATAGACTGGACTATAGTCTAGTTTATAGACTGGACTATAGTCGAGTTTATAGACTGGACTATAGTCGAGTTTATAGACTGGACTATAGTCGAGTTTATAGACTGGACTATAGTCGAGTTTATAGACTGGACTATAGTCGAGTTTATCGACTGGGGTATAGTCGAGTTTATAGACTGGACTATAGTCGAGTTTATAGAATGGACTATAGTCGAGTTTATGGACTGGACTATAGTCGAGTTTATAGACTGGACTATATTCGAGTTTATAGACTGGACTATAGTCGAGTTTATAGACTGGACTATAGTCGAGTTTATAGACTGGACTATAGTCGAGTTTATAGACTGGACTATAGTCGAGTTTATAGACTGGACTATAGTCGAGTTTATAGACTGGACTATAGTCGAGTTTATAGACTGGACTATAGTCGAGTTTATAGACTGGACTATAGTCGAGTTTATAGACTGGACTATAGTCGAGTTTATAGACTGGACTATAGTCGAGTTTATAGACTGGACTATAGTCGAGTTTATAGACCGGACTATAGTCGAGTTTATAGACTGGACTATAGTCGAGTTTATAGACTGGACTATAGTCGAGTTTATAGACTGGACTATAGTCGAGTTTATAGACTGGAATATAGTCGAGTTTATAGACTGGAATATAGTCGAGTTTATAGACTGGACTATAGTCGAGTTTATAGACTGGACTATAGTCGAGTTTATAGACTGGACTATAGTCGAGTTTATAGACTGGACTATAGTCGAGTTTATAGACTGGACTATAGTCGAGTTTATAGACTGGACTATAGTCGAGTTTATAGACTGGACTATAGTCGAGTTTATAGACTGGACTATAGTCGAGTCTATAAACTCGACTATAGTCGAGTTTATAGACTGGACTATAGTCGAGTTTATAGACTGGACTATAGTCGAGTTTATAGACTGGACTATAGTCGAGTTTATAGACTGGACTATAGTCGAGTTTATAGACTGAAATACAGTCGAGTTTATAGACTGGACTATAGTCGAGTTTATAGACTGGACTATAGTCGAGTTTATAGACTGGACTATAGTCAAGTTAAATAGACTGGAATATAGTCGAGTTTATAGACTAGACTAGACTAGAATATAGTCTATAATTGAGTTTACTGACTATATTATAGTCGAGTTTATTGACTCTATAGTAGAGTCTAAATTATAACTTTCACTTTATTAAAAACCTTCTTAATTAAAGTAAATATGTTTATTTTTTGAGTCCACTTTTGTGAGTTAATTTAACAGAAGAAATTAATGTCACGTCTCAATATTTATTTTAAGCAAAACTTCAGTTCTTATACATATTTCCTCATTTATACTTCATATTTTTAGGCAATTTGTATGTTTTTTTAAAATTTTTCTCTTGTTAACAATATTCTTTGAGGATTTGTGGGTATTTTTCCAAAAGAAAACAAATAAATAAATATACAAATATTTATAAATAAAGCTTAAATAACCCTTAAGGCTTCCAAGGAGAAATATCAAAATTACGAAATTGTTTTTTTTTTTCAAAAACATCGACAGCTTCCTATTCTCCCACTATACACTTGTTGTTTTTTACACCTTATTGGGTTTATTGATCCAATACGAGTTTTTCACACGCACATTCGTTTCTTTAAGATCCTTGAAGAAAAGATATTTAAAAGTAAATACACATATAAAACATATAAAAGGAATAATTTATTTATATGGTGGAAGTATACGTATTTGATTAGACTTTAATCTTTACATCAGGCATCATTAAGTACTCACATGTATACAAGAAATGAATGCAATGTCATCAACACAATAGCTAGACTGACGCAGACATAGACATAAGAAAATAGAAAGACTGAATGAATGAAAACCTGCCATACAAAGACTGACATTTAGCCTCTGATATAACATCTTATGCTAGAGAATGTGCTCCAGCCGAAACAACGCAATTACAAATTATTTTTGTTTTTCTCTTTTTTATTTTCTATTTTTTTTTTTTTTTTTTTTTTTATTGAAGTCATCAACAATCAATTCAAAACATAAGGCCGCCACCCTTAAGCCAAAATTCCTTTTCTTTTAGTTTTCTATGTCAGCTATGAAAGGAGCAGGAGAGGAAAGTACATTTACTCACATAAGTATTAAGAAGATTAACAAACAATAAATTTGATTTAAAATCAATAAAATAATTCAAAATAAACTCAGCTTTGAAAAAAAAGTACAAATAGTTTTAGTTTTATTTATATGTTCAACGCAAATCTGCCTCAGGCCACACAGGATACGATTTGTGTTTAAGCCTTTTACTATTGTTGTCGTAATAGTATTTACAAATAAAATTGTATTTTTAAATAAGATGATTATTTTATAATTCATGTGGGATGGTGTAGTAAAATGGAAACATTGAAATATTAAGCATCAATATGACTAAATCTCGGTCAAAATATTATGTGACTTTTTAGTGGAATAATTCTAATTTTTATAACAAATATTAAAAATCCTCTACATTTGCCACCGTTCCTTCTAGGTCATTTACGCAAAAGAAACACCCTATATATGTATGTATGTATGTACATTTCTATGTTTGAATGGCAAGCAGGCGACAACACTCGAAATATAATCTAACACAATAATTTTGATTGAGTTCAACACTATCAAAAAATGTGTTGTTGATTATGACGTCAATGTAAATTTTTTATTGTTTTGGCTGAGTTTTAAAATTTATTTTATTTTTTATTGTTGCTGTCGACTTCGTCGATTCTGTAATACTTGTAGTTTTTGTTGCTGTTATTTTTATATTTTTAAATATTTTAATATGACAAATGGCAAAAGATAGAAAAACGGTTAAGAAGAGTAAAAGGGGAAAATTACGCTGAAGTCAGAACCAGATATGAAATTTACTTTCTTTTAGACATATGCAAATTTAAATAAATTTTTCTGAAGTTACAACTGTAGTAGTTTATTTTGTATATACTATGGCCAAGTCTTCCATAAAGTCGACTACAGTCTACTCTTCAACACAATTATATTTTAGTCTATAAACTCGATTATAGTCTATACAATAAATTGGACTACAGTCCCATCTATTAACTTGCCTATATTCTAGTCTATAAAATCGACTATAATCTAATTTATAAACTCGACTACAGTTTAGTCTATAAACTCGACTATAATCTAGTCTATAAACTCAACTATAGTCCGTCTATAAATTCGACTATAGTCTAGCCTATAAACTCGACTATAGTCTAGTCTACAAACTCAAATATAGTTTAGTATATAGTAGTAGTTTATTTTGTATATACTATGGCCAAGTCTTCCATAAAGTCGACTACAGTCTACTCTTCAACACAATATAAAGTCGACTATAATCTAATTTATAAACTCGACTACAGTTTAGTCTATAAATTCGACTATAATCTAGTCTATAAACTCAACTATAGTCCGTCTATAAATTCGACTATAGTCTAGCCTATAAAATCGATTATAGTCTAGTCTACAAACTCAAATATACTTTAGTATATTCGACTATATTCTAGTCTATATACTTGACTATAGTCTAGTCTATAAACTCGACTATATTCTAGTCTATATACTCAAACATAGTCTAGTCTATAAACTCGACTATAGTCTAGTCTATAAACTCCACTATTGTCTAGTCTATAAACTCGACTATAGTCTATTCTAAAAACTCGACTATAGTGTAGTGCATAAACTCGACTATAGTCTATTCCATAAACTCGACTGTAGTCTAGTCTATAAACTCGACTATAGTCTGCTCTATAAGCTCGACTATAGTCTGCTCTATAAGCTCGACTATAGTCTGCTCTATAAACTCGACTATTGTCTAGTCTATAAACTCGACTATAGTCTATTCTAAAAACTCGACTATAGTGTAGTGCATAAACTCGACTATAGTCTATTCCATAAACTCGACTATAGTCTATTCCATAAACTCGACTGTAGTCTAGTCTATAAACTCGACTATAGTCTGCTCTATAAGCTCGACTATAGTCTGCTCTATAAACTCGACTATAGTCTGGTCTATAAACTCGACTATAGTCTAGTCTATAAACTCGACTATAGTCTAGTCTATAAACTCGACTATAGTCTAGTCTATAAACTCGACTATAGTCTAGTCTATAAACTCGACTATAGTCTAGTCTATAAACTCGACTACAATTTAGTCATGTACTCAAATATAGTCTAGTCTACAAACTCAACTATAGTCTAGTCTGCAAACTCAACTATAGTTTAGTATATAAAGTCGACTATAGTCTAGTCTATAAACTGGACTATAGTCTAGTCTATAAACTCAAATATAGTCTAGTCTATAAACTCGACTATAGTCCGTCTATAAATTCGACTACAGTCTAGCCTATAAACTCGACTATAGTCTAGTCTACAAACTCAAATATAGTTTAGTATATCAACTCGACTATATTCTATTATATGTACTTGACTATAGTCTTGTCTATAAACTCGACTATAATATAGTTTATATACTCAAATATAGTCTAGTTTATAAATTCGACTATAGTCTAGTCTATAAACTCGACTATAGTCTAGTCTATAAACTCAACTATAGTCTGTTCTATAAATTCGACTATAGTCTAGTGTATAAACTCGACTATAGTCTGTTCTATAAACTCGGTTATAGTCTAGTCTATAAACTCGACTATAGTCAATTCTATAAACTCAACTATAGTCTAGTCTATAAACTCGACTAAAGTCTGCTCTATAAACTCGACTAAAGTCTGCTCTATAAACTCGACTATAGTCTGCTCTATAAACTCGACTATAGTCTAGTCTATAAACACGACAATAGTCTAGTCTATATTCTAGTCTATAAACACGACAATAGTCTAGTCTATAGTCTAGTCTATAAACTCGACTATAGTCTAGTCAATAAACTCGACTATAGTCTAGTCTATAAACTCGACTGTAGTCTAGTCTATAAACTCGACTGTAGTCTAGTCTATAAACTCGACTGTAGTCTAGTCTATAAACTCGACTGTAGTCTAGTCTATAAACTCGACTGTAGTCTAGTCTATAAACTCGACTGTAGTCTAGTCTATAAACTCGACTGTAGTCTAGTCTATAAACTCGACTGTAGTCTAGTCTATAAACTCGACTGTAGTCTAGTCTATAAACTCGACTAGAGTCTAGTCTATAAACTCGACTATAGTCTAGTCCATAAACTCGACTATAGTCTAGTCCACAAACTCGACTATAGTCTAGTCCACAAACTCGAATATAGTCTAGTCCACAAACTCGACTATAGTCTAGTCCACAAACTCGTCTATAGTCTAGTTTATAAACTCGACTATAGTCTAGTCTATAAACTCGACTATAGTCTAGTCTATAAACTTAACTATAGGCTAGTCTATAAACTCGACTGTAATCTAGTCTATAAACTTGACTATAATCTGCTCTATAAGCTTGACTTTAATCTAGTCTATAAACTCGACTATACTATTATATCAACTCGACTACATTTAGTCTATCTAACAACTAATTTTGATATCAAATTTGTGATTTAATTTTTCCTGTAACAATTCTTTATTTTTTATTAATTTAGATTTTGGCCCATTTTGTTTACATTCTCACTCTCTCACACAGTTTGATTTAATTTACGGAAACAACTGTGTGCGTTTAGCAATTTTAAACGGAAAAAGGAAATAGTTTGCTTTTTTCTGTGGTAGTTTTATTTAAATTTTGTTAATAAATCTTTAATATAATTTAGTTTGCTAACTAAAGACCACAGTTAGTAATAAAAAAAGGTAAACCGAAATATCTACGTGGTTTGGATATTGAATATGAAATTTTTCATTTTATTTATTAAAACCAGAATTATGCATAATTTAATATTGGATAAAACCAAAAATTCTAGCAAATTTCAATAAAATTTTTATTAAAGATCAGATTGTAACCGTCATTCACAATATAACTGAAGGGAGTTTAAATCTGTATGTGCAGCAAAATTATTTTTTTTGTTTACGTAAGAACTTTGTATTAATTTTCCTATTTTATGTATTTCCAAGGAAACATTTTACTACTTTAATTGAAGTCTCAATTCCTCGAAATAAGCATATTTTATATAATAGATCTTTTATAACAATTGTTTAACTCCACTTCATTTTCTACTCATTTTCATTTTCAATTTTGCAAAAATTCCTAGAAAATTCATTTGCCAAAACAATTTTTTTTCTCACTGCAGAAAGAGCTTTATGAATCCTTAGCAATTTGCCAATAATTACATTAAATTGTTATTAGTTATTTAAGTTATACAAATATGACCTGCTTACACTATGTAATGTAATGACTTATTAAATCCCATTTTAGGTAGATTTATTTAATATACAAAAGTAAATGAAACTAATTTAAATTATAAACTTAATTGTATGCTTTTCAACATATGTACACAAAAACAGCAACACGATGTTAAATAAACATTTAATGAAATTGTAAATTATGATTAAATGTTTTGGTTACTGCCGTAATAAATGAAAATTATGTAGAATTTGCCACAGACATTTGTTAAGTTATTTAGAAAATTTATTTAACAAGAAAAATAATTTTATATAAAATTTATAAAGAATTGTTGAGAATATTGTGTTGTTAATGCTAAGTGATAAGGTTTTTAGCATGAAAATTTTAATTTAAAATTATAGAATAAGAGCAATTAAATTAAAGAAAAATAGTCAACAAATTTAAAAAGACAACATCTCGACTTTAGTTAGAGGACTTTTAGGTACTTTTTGGACAAAAAATAAAAAGATTAACTTTAGCTTCAATCGTAGTTTGATTTAGGTTTAGTTCTAGATTATAATATTTCCCAATTTTAGCTTCAATTGTAGGCCTTAATAAGGACTTTAAACTCAACTATAATCCAAACTATAAAATCATCTATAGTCTAGAAACTTGACTATAGTATATAAACTCGGGTCTAGTCTATGAACTCGACTATAGCCTTGTATATCAACCCGACTATGGTTCAGTATATCAAATCAACTATAGTCCAGGCTATTAACTTGACTATTGTCCAGGTTATTAACTCGAATATTGTCCAATATACAAACTCGACTGTAGTCTAGTATATCAATCCGACTATAGTCCAGTATACAAACTTTATTATATTCCAGTATACAAACTCGACCATAATCTAGTATATCAATCCGACTATAGTTTAATCTATTAAGTATTCTATAGTGCAGATTATTAACGCGACTATAGTCCAGTATACAAACCCGACCAAGCATAGTATATTCACTCGACTATAGTTAGTCATTAAATAGGCTATTGTTCTAGTATACAAATATTTATAGTCCAGTATGCAAATCCGACTAAATCTGGTATATTAACTCGACTATAGTTTAGTTCAGACATCGGCGCTCATTGCACTTCGGAACCGAGTGTTTTCAGCATTTTCACATACACAACATGAAGATTAACGACGATAAACAATTGAGAGCGAAAAAAAAACAAAAACTCATTTAGTTTTATTCTAGCTTTCAACAAGGCAGGCCCATGTCGCATCGTTAAGCAAAAACAAAACATATAACAAAGAGCGTAAGAAAAATTATTATTATTTTTTTTTTTTTTTTATACTCACAACAAAGAGCGTAAACAAACCAAATACACTAACACATTCAAATTTTTACGTCCTCTCTTTGTGCCTAGCGCTGGTTTAGTCATTAACCCGACCATAGTCTAGTCATTAACTCGACTATAGTTCAGGCTATTAACTCGACTATAGTCCAGGCAGTTAACTCGACTATAGTTCAGGCTATTAATTCGACTATAGTCCATTATATAAACTATAGTTCAGTATATATAAATCCGACATAGTCTAGTCGTCATATAATCGAAGGTCTTTTAGTTTCAATCGTAGGTCTTAATATAGCTCAATTTAAGTTCAATCATAAATCTTAGTATAAACTCATTTTAGCTTTAATCGGTGATAGCAATATAGACCAACCTTTGGTCAATATATTCTGGTGTTAATAAAGAGCTACTTTAGCTTCAGTCATAGGTTATAATATCGACCGATTTTATTATCAATTGCACATAGGGCAAAGGTATACCAAGCGTGGCATTAAATAAATCGAACAAAATTAATGAAAAAAATTTAATTTTTTTTTTTTTTTTTTCTTTGGTAAATATGATATTTGTAAACGTTATTTTATTATTCAATAATTAAAAATAGGTATAAATACGTACCAAAAATTTTACTATCCTGAAGTTTATTCAACATGGTAGGAAACTATAAATTTGGAAAATATATATATTTTTTATGCATACCGTTTCCGATACCCTTAAATCTGTATAATTTTATAAATATTAAAATATTAAAATTGTTATGTGATTTATGCACTTTAAGTGAATTTCGGAAAGTGCTATATATGGGCACTGTGGTCAAATGTGGATTAATTCCTATGAAATTTGTTAGAGTAATTTATGGTTACGAAAATATAGTACTGCTAAATTTTATCAAAATCTAACTGTATCTATGTTATTTATAATCGTGAAACCTCTTTTCCGGCAAAATGTTTCTATGGGTTCTTGATGAAATAATGGACCGATAATAACTAATTTTAGTAGACATTTTTCTTGTTTAAAAAAAAAGAAATTCGCAAAATGTTCTGATCTTTTAGTCGTATATAAATGTTATGAATAATTCAGAATATTTGGTTACTTTTTTGCTTTGAAAAATTTTAAAATTTAAACAAAATAATAATAGTAATTATACTATATAGATAAATTATCAATTTGATCACGTGGCGGTTGTATTTTTGTCAAAAATTTTTATAGTAGTTCTTAACAAAATTTGCTATTATAAATAGTAAAAACTCTTTATTTTGATTATAATGTCAGATAATATTTTCTCACTCTAATGTATGCCATAAGAAAATAAATATTTTATTTACTTGAAAGTATTTAATTTTTATTTCAATTTGGACTTCAGTCACGACCACACATAAGCGTTGACGACAAATGTTGTAAAAAAATATTATGTAGAAAAATGTCATCTTTAAAGTTATATAACAACTGTATTCGATTTTTGATTTATTGCCAATTGTTTACATATATTTGTTGCTCTTATGTGTATTGTGTAACTGTTCAATAATGTTCAATCATAGATTAATTTTAGCCTTATGCTTGTGTCTTAACATAGTTCGATTTATGCTTCAATCGTAAGTCTTAGCTTTACGCTAATTTTACGTTTAATCAAAGATCCTTATATAGTTTGATTTTATCTTAAATTTCAAATTCCAACAAAGACTGATTTTAAACTTTACTTCTAGATAATTTCTAATTTCCTTAGCATTAGTAACAAATCAAAATTTCACATTTCTTATGTAAAAGGATTAAATATAATTTTGATAATGACTATTGTCTCATTAACTAAACAACAAAACTATAGTTACCATACATTTCAATAAAACATCCACACAATGGAATAGATGTGGCCCAGGGCATCATTAAATACGTCATCCTACGATAATTCTGCATAAAACAACATTTTATTTTCTTCGCTACAACAATCAGACATTGTTTGCAATTTTTTTCTAAATTCCTTTAATGATTTCATTACTCCAAATTAAATACATTTGCTTTCAAACTAAAGGAATTCATATGTTTATGTGTTTTGTGTATTTTTGCAATGATTTTATTGATTACAATTGGAATAATTTTTTTAACCCTTTTTTTTTTTTTTTTTATTGTTTGTATCCTTTTTACCTTTATCTATTTGTTATTTGCCTGGCAGTTATGTTTCCTTTTTATGCTATTTTCAATTGTAAATTTTGCCATCATTGTTTCGGACAATGTTGTGTTTTTTTCGCACAACAATTTGGAGCATTTGTAGTATTAATTGTTGGTTCGCTATTGGTAAAATATTTTTTCAAGTAGTTTGTTATTTATTTGTTTTTGATCCAAACCGCAAATAGTGTCATTAAATATGTGTGTGATCAAAGATTTTAAGCCGACGTAAGTTTGCAATTTATATTAGAAAATGAGAAAATTATCAAGATTTTCGATTCCAACTTTAATTTTGCGTTTTAATATAATCTGATTTTAGCTTTAATCGTAGATCATATTATACACTAATTTCACTATAAAGACTAATTTTAGCTTTAGTAGCAGGTAGTCTGATTACAGCTTCAATCATAAGTCTTAATACAGTTTGGATTTAATGTTATTCTAATTTTATTCGCAGGTCTTAAAGTAGTCTGATTTTATTTACTTATTTCTTTATTTATTTATTTTTCGTTACAATTTCATTATATTCTAACCTATTTTTTCTGGTGAGAATCGAACCGTCGGCTAGCTCAGTACCAACTAGCCTACCGGGGCACCCGTTAAATATTTATTTTTAGACATATATTAAATATTTTTTAATATTTAAAATAATGTAGGAAATCTTAGTTTTAGATACCCATATTGGAGTGATATATATATATATATATATATATATATATATTTATTTATTTATAAACTAAATCGTTAATTTTTATATATTTCGATTGAAATATAATTCTATATAGTCTAATTTTAGCTTCACTGTTAGGTCTATAAATAAAATGAATTTAGTTCTATATAGTGAAATTTGACCATCACTCATCAGCTCTTATATAGTAAGTTTTTTGTTTTACTTGTAAGAATTTAAAGATTGACCTTGTCTTTAACTAAATATTTTTATCTATTAAAAATTCTTTTAGTCAAACCCTCATGACCCTCCTTTTCCTTTTTTTTTTTTTTTTGGTTAATATTTACTAATAGTTATAAATTTTCTCTTTCCCTTTTTTTTCAATAAATCTTTAATGTATTAAATAAATTAAATCAAGAACGTATGAGAAATTGCTTAAGGGTTGGAGTCTGAAATTCTTTAAAAACTAAATAATAAATTTACAATTAAACACATTTTTCTTCTTTTCTCTTTGGCCTCTAAAGCAACATTTCAGTTTAATGATTTAGAAAATTTTTTCCTGTAGTAATATGAACTGGGAATTAGTTTTTAATAGGATTTAAAGAGCAGTGTGCTCATTTCTTGGCAAGAGAGAAAAATAATAATTATAAAAATTAACAAAAAAGAAAAATAGTAATAATAATAATAATAAAACTATAAAAAAAAATAATAAAAAAAATTAATACCAAAAGGGCTACCATTAAAGGAAAAAATGAGCTAATATTTAAACAGTAGAGTGAGCTATTAGCTAAAGCAAAATCTAAGATATAGAAACAACAATAATTAAAACCAAAAGCGAGTTAATAGAAAACATTTATATGACTAAAGCTTGATTGAAGCTAGTTAAGTACTAAAAAGAGTTAAGACCGAGGCTAAAGTTGAGCTATACAAGAATTTACAATCGATGCCATAATTAACCAATTAAAAGAGCTCGATAAAAGCTAAAGTTGATATAAATAAAGTGTTATAAATGCAGCGCTGAATATACCTTTCAGAAAAGTACAAAATTATTATTTGTTCTCAAAGAAAATTTTTCGGCAAAAATATACAAAAAATCATAATTTTTTAAGTTTTCCAAATTCAAAATAGGTTAGTTTTGAACTCGTAAGAGATATCCACTTCTAGTGTTTTTTATTCAATAGATAATTTTGTTCTTTAACTAAATTTTGTTAATTAACTAATTTTAACAAAATCGGATAAAAATATTGGGTTATATATTGAAAAAAGATTTAGTAAAATTGAGATAGTTGGAATTTCAAACTTGAAAACTATAAGTGACAAATTGTACACGAACGTATGTTTTTCAAAGATCTTAACGAGAGCATTAAGAAGATGTAAAAATATTTAAAATCGGATAAGAAAGAAAAATTTAACACGCGGTTAAAAATTTTCTATAACAGAGATACCCTATTTTGAACCTCAATAGCTCCGCTCTTGAGCAATGTGTGGGCCCTTCTTCCAAGCTTGAAATTGTACACTCCTCAGCAACTGCTATGTGAAATTTTATGTAAATCCAACCAGCAGATTACAAATTACAGATCTATTTCCAAAAAATTTCGATTCTGCCCCATAAATTACGTTGTGAAGTAGATTTTCAACTAGACTATGAAGCACAGTAAAAAACTTAGCTACAAACTAGACAATAGACATGACAATAACCTAGAATACCGACTATATTATAGATCTGATTCAAATTTATCTTTCAAACTCATTCGAAAAACCAAAAATTTTTCCCCAAAAATCTTTCATTTAATCCTATCAACAACATATAAATTACTTCTAATAAATATCATTAATAAAATATACAAAACTATAATTAGACATAATTGCTCTAACAAAACTAAAGTGACCTTGAAATAATCTTCACAAATACACTCCCCTCTTCAACATTAAAACAAAAATACCCACACAAATATAATTCTATATAATTATATAAAATAAACTAATTCTCAGGGCTAAAAATGCAAAAAAAGAAACTAAAACCAGGATAACAATTTAAACACTTTTTTGTTAGACACTTCAAAAAGGCAACAAAAATATAAGATTTTTATATAAAACAAAGTAGGAAAATATAAAAAAATGTAATCTTAAATGACACCAAAAACAAGGGAGAAAAAAATGTCAATAAAATGTGCGAGGCAAAGGCAGACAAATGAACTGATGTCTAATGTATACTTGATGTATGAAACATTCCTTTAATGGATCAACAAACATTATTATAGATAAACTACTACGATCATCGTTGTTGTCGGTGTCAGTTTTGTACATAGTCATTTAACAGCATCTCGTGTTTATGGTTTTTGTCATCAACAACATGTAAAAGTGTGTATAGAGGGGAATTAGGGTAGCTCCAAGTTTTATTAAAAAAAAAAATAAAGTAGCCTAAAGTCTCGAATATGGAATACGTTGTATTCAAGACTATAGAATAGACTATAGAATGGACTATAGTCTCGAGTATAGAACAGTCTATAGTCTCGACTATAGAATAGACTATAGTCTCGACTATAGAATAGACTATAGTCTCGACTATAGAATAGACTATAGTCTCGACTATAGAATAGACTATAGTCTCGACTATAGAATAGACTATAGTCTCGACTATAGAATAGACTATAGTCTCGACTATAGAATAGACTATAGTCTCGACTATAGAATAGACTATAGTCTCGACTATAGAATAGACTATAGTCTCGACTATAGAATAGACTATAGTCTCGACTATAGAATAGACTATAGTCTCGACTATAGAATAGACTATAGTCTCGACTATAGAATAGACTATAGTCTCGACTATAGAATAGACTATAGTCTCGACTATAGAATAGACTATAGTCTCGACTATAGAATAGACTATAGCCTCGACTATAGAATAGACTATAGTCTCGACTATAGAATAGACTATAGTCTCGACTATAGAATAGACTATAGCCTCGACTATAGAATAGACTATAGTCTCGACTATAGAATAGACTATAGTCTCGACTATAGAATAGACTATAGTCTCGACTATAGAATAGACTATAGTCTCGACTATAGAATAGACTATAGTCTCGACTATAGAATAGACTATAGTCTCGACTATAGAATAGACTATAGTCTCGACTATAGAATAGACTATAGTCTCGACTATAGAATAGACTATAGTCTCGACTATAGAATAGACTATAGTCTCGACTATAGAATAGACTATAGTCTCGACTATAGAATAGACTATAGTCTCGACTATAGAATAGACTATAGTCTCGACTATAGAATAGACTATAGTCTCGACTATAGAATAGACTATAGTCTCGACTATAGAATAGACTATAGTCTCGACTATAGAATAGACTATAGTCTCGACTATAGAATAGACTATAGTCTCGACTATAGAATAGACTATAGTCTCGACTATAGAATAGACTATAGTCTCGACTATAGAATAGACTATAGTCTCGACTATAGAATAGACTATAGTCGAGACTATAGTCTCGACTATAGAATAGACTAAAGTCTCGACTATAGAATAGACTATAGTCTCGACTATAGAATAGACTATAGTCTCGACTATAGAATAGACTAAAGTCTCGACTATAGAATAGACTATAGTCTCGACTATAGAATAGACTATAGTCTCGACTATAGAATAGACTATAGTCTCGACTATAGAATAGACTATAGTCTCGACTATAGAATAGACTATAGTCTCGACTATAGAATAGACTATAGTCTCGACTATAGAATAGACTATAGTCTCGACTATAGAATAGACTGTAGTCTCGACTATAGAATAGACTATAGTCTCGACTATAGAATAGACTGTAGTCTCGACTATAGAATAGACTATAGTCTCGACTATAGAATAGACTATAGTCTCGACTATAGAATAGACTATAGTCTCGACTATAGAATAGACTATAGTCTCGACTATAGAATAGACTATAGTCTCGACTATAGAATAGACTATAGTCTCGACTATAGAATAGACTATAGTCTCGACTATAGAATAGACTATAGTCTCGACTATAGAATAGACTATAGTCTCGACTATAGAATAGACTATAGTCTCGACTATAGAATAGACTATAGTCTCGACTATAGAATAGACTATAGTCTCGACTATAGAATAGACTATAGTCTCGACTATAGAATAGACTGTAGTCTCGACTATAGAATAGACTATAGTCTCGACTATAGAATAGACTATAGTCTCGACTATAGAATAGACTATAGTCTCGACTATAGAATAGACTATAGTCTCGACTATAGAATAGACTATAGTCTCGACTATAGAATAGACTATAGTCTCGACTATAGAATAGACTATAGTCTCGACTATGGAATAGACTATAGACTCGACTATGGAATAAACTATAATCTCGACTATAAAATAGACTATATCCTCGGCGATAAAATAGACTATAGTCTCGGCTATAGAATAGACTATAGCCTCGGCTATTTCATGAACCCTATTTCCTGTGTTTAAAACACATTTCGCTGTAACTACTTACCGTGTACTGATACTTAAAACACACTGACAAGTACATAATCAATAACACATGCCAATACTCATCCACTAAATATGCTGACAATAATAATTCCCGCTATCAAGCAAAAGTTTTTATATAAGAAAAAATTATAAAAAAAATATAATTAAAACGGAAGAACTTGAGCCAAGTAGAATAATGATGGACCCTTAGGAAATTATTATTACACGTTTTACAATTACTACAAGCATACACAGTTACACAATAAGTATAACAAAAAGGATCAATATAATATAAGTAAGAGTAATTGTTAGTGTAAATATTAAACAACAAAAATCTATAATGGTTTTCCTCTTTATTTTCGTTGTTATTTTTACACTAAAAATCTGTTGATTAATGAGATTAAAAAAAGGGATTTTTTTTCATTGTTATTAATATTTTGCAACATTTATTGCCCTTTAGAGATTTACACAAAACCTACTATTATTAAATATTTATGTAGGTATGTGTGTGAGAGAAGAGCTAAAACATGGTAATGTAATGCTTTATTAAAAGTGTGTATTTCACATTTTTTCCATTTTTGGGTTGAAGAACTCAGCCAACGAAAAATTAATGACCACACCTTGAAAAAAAAAACTCAATTTTAAAACCAAATTAGGTTTAGTTGTTGTTTCCTTAGCTAACAAAAACACAAACACACGTAAAATAGAAGTGAAAATAGGATTTATTATAGAAAATACTGCACTAAAATTGCATGGTTTCCTTTATTTAATATAAATGAGAGTGACCATAATCACTCTGAAAAGAGTAATCACATACAGATTTAATGAAAAATTTAATAATTATTTAAATTTCAGGTAATTCCTTAATAATATTTTTTTATAAAAGAAATTAAAAATACATTTTAAAGCGAAACTAGAGTCGCCAGAGCCTAGAGGACAATAATATGTGATCACTTATATTTTTCACTAAATATGAAAAACAAAAATTTTTAATTTATTGCGATACTGTTTGCACTAAATTTCCTAGAAAATAAAGGGTGGTCCAAAGTGTTTTTTGTTATTTTTGAAACTCTATAAAATGACTAGTTTTTGCACTATGGAAAAACTAGTGATAGCCAATTAAAGATTATCTATATTTTTGACCCAAATAAAATTTAATGTTGAGTTTTTATCCACTTTGGAACAATTTGCGATTTTGTCTCATACAATCTACTGAACCCTGATTTGATTGGAGCATAAAATGTCTTTAAATGGTTTAGTCGAAGTAATTGAAATTTGGAAATGTATAACTGACACTACACAGGGATAACAGTTTCGTTATGATAACCGAATTTTTCGCCAATCGAATTTTGTCAGTTACGTACACTATCACACAATTCGGTTGTAATTATTGTACACATATGGTACACGTATGGTAAATCAATGCGAGGAATTAATAAAATTGGAGGCTATTGTCAATGCAAAATAATTTGTCTTTGAAATTTGCTTTATTGAAAAAATAAGAAAAATATAAAGTACAGAAGTTGTCTTGAAGTGTGGAGCATTAACAGATATTTGACCCATATTTTGGCCACTTTTCCATATGCTTGAATAGGTGAACAATCAACGGTGTACATACGAGTACCTCCTCTGCAACTAATGATGATTTGAACAATACAAAGGTGATAAAACATTATATTGACGACAAATAAAACCAATTTCAAAAGAATTTATTCAAAACGACCACCGAACCCAAACAAGATATTACGTTTAAACTTTCTTACCTTTACAACTTGTAAACCAGTAAACCGTACAGATATTGATCTTTCACTTGAAGAGTAGAGGAAGAACCAAAACCAAATTTTCTCCACATTCTTTAAAACTAATTTTAATATATATTTAAATTATTTTCGTTAAAAGTTACCGTGAGCCTGGAATTCGATTTTTTTTAATTCAAACAAAATTCAAGACCAACTATATGATACCCTACACCATTGTGTAGGAGCATACAAATTCGGGAAGGGTGACTTATATTACACCTGTGGCCAATTTTACTAAATGTAAAATAAAATATAGAAATACAGAATAATATGCTGATACTAACATCTCGATGATTTTATGCCCTTTAGGGCGATGTCTGAAAGTGGGTTTATATGGAAATTATGGTAAATTATGAACCGATTCTCGTAAAATTTGGCAATGTTGTTTCTACTTACATAAAACTTATTTCAGTCGAATATTAACTTGATACTAACATTCGTATGGGATTTACGCACGTTAAAGTGATTTTCGGAAGAGGGGTTTATATGGGAGCTATGGTCAATTGTGGATCGATCTTCATAAAATTTGATAGATTGATACTTATAT
This sequence comes from Protocalliphora azurea, assembly GCA_932274085.1. Lineage (NCBI taxonomy): Eukaryota > Metazoa > Arthropoda > Insecta > Diptera > Calliphoridae > Protocalliphora > Protocalliphora azurea. The sequence goes on along the minus strand of OW026522.1, from coordinate 23,059,485 downwards.
AGAACTTCGTTGCACCGAATTTCATTAAAATATTCTTATTTTTAAAGCATTTTAAGGACATTTTCATGGGGGCTAGGTGAAATAATGGACCGATCACAAACAATTTGAATAGGCTTCGTTCTGGTCCCACGAGCCAAATTTCATTGAATTATCTTTTAAGGATTGCGATCCGTACTTTGTGCACAAAGTTTACATGGTCAACCAGCCAGACGGACAGACATCGTTAGATCGATTTAAAAAGTGATTCTGTGTCGATTGTTATACTTTAAGGTGGGTGTTGGATAATTTTTTCTATGCGTTACAAACATCAGCACAAATGCATAATACCCCAACCACCTATGCTGGTATAGGGTACAACAATTGGAATCATCAACTTTTAGTAGTAAAGCTTTATATCTTATTTAAATTCGTTGGACCCTCTCCATTTATAAAAGCACATTTCCTAAATAAAGCAAACAATTTCCCTAATAAATTTTACTATTATAGGAACCATTATTTCGTCACAATTAAATTGAGGCTATTAGGGCCACAGAAAACTAGTTGTATTTAGCAGTTTTATACTAGTATAAAATATCAAGTTTTATTATAAAATTTTAATATTCGTAATCGTTTTCCAATCAATCCTTTTTCTGTGTACAAATGACTAATCGCCAAATATAGCCAAATAAATTAAGTACTTGACAGTCTTTACCATCATACAATTTTAGTTTGTTCTTGATACAAATTGAGGGCAATATCTGTAAATAGCATCATTTAAAAATGATACTAACTTTTTAAGTAATTTAATAAAATTATGTGCAAATATATCTTAAGACTTGAATTGCTCTAAATAACACAAAAACTTGGGCTGTCATGCTGAGAATAATTTATGAGCACCAGATTTTACAACACTTTACAATTTATTGATCAATTATGTTTATTATTTAGAAGGCATTCAGATGATCATTTATTGTTATACAAATGTACACAGCTTTTAAAACAATTTATTTTTATTTGTATTATAGTGATCTGATTACGTTTTAGTTCAGTTTCGTGCAAAAATATTTCGCTACTCTTAATTTCCTAATAATATCGGTGAAAAAATATAAGAAATTCTACATAAATTCTAGAAATTCTATATTATTTGCTTAATCAATCAGTTAAATATACAATTAGTTAGAACTAACTAATTTGTTTTTCCATATAATACTCAATTTTATTGCAAAATTTAAAATATATAATTCTTTATACCAAATGTACATGTAAAAATTATAATTGGCTTCATTGTAAATTAAGCCATAATTTTGTAAGGAAACTCCGGTTACCCGGGTTTGCAGCTAGGGTAAAACTCAGTCGTGTCCAAGGTTCTTACATAAAATAACAACACTTATTGTTTTAATTTATTTTTTCTTTGATTCTTGATTTCTTATATTTTTCCACAAGCTTGTGGAGACAGTGCTACACCTCCTATTTACCTCCTATTGAATATTAAATCTTGGTTGTAATCCGAGATTTCCCTTAGTCCCTATATTTTCCGAGTGAAAACTTCCAAGAAAATATTCTACCACTTATCCCTGAGCAGTGCTTATCTCCTACCCCTTCAACCAGATTGTAAACCTTGTTGAAGCTTTTAATCTTACTGATTGTAAATCAGTATACCCTATGTTGAATTGATGTAATCAATTCAACCAACTTTATTTATTTTTTCCCCCCCTAACACTGCTCTGTTAGTTATTCTATTTTTTTTATTAACCGGCTATTCACCACGTCAGCTTTGTTCACTGTCCAGCACCAAAACTTTTTGCTGGTTTATATGTTTCTTAAAACTAATACCACTGCAGTTTTTCTGCACTTTTTTCGAACCGATAGCGGTTGTTACGTCGAACTTTCTTCTCTTTTATCTCCTTTATGTTCGCTGCTATAACAGTTTCGTTGATCTGTGTGTGAGTGTCTGTGTTGTTGGCTCCTTGTTTGTTTACTTTGTCTCTCTCTTGCTTGCTGTATTTAAATCTTTCCTCTGCTCCTGTGTATGTCTCCTTGCTGCTTCTCCTCTCTGCTGTTGTGTTTTCATTTCTGCCTCCGTGATTCGTCAATTCTGCTACTCGCCTGCTCAGCTGTGACGATGTAGGCATTGACGTCTTCACTCGGCTTTTCTCCCTGCTGCTTTCTACTGCTACTTCTGCCTGTTGCGTTTTCACGTAATTAACTCTTAAATGGCTAGCATGGCCATTTAAGGTCAAAACCCTCCACCTGCCCCTGTCCTGAATGCTTTGCCTCCTGTGCACCACATCGACCTCCTGAACACCTGAAATTAAAAGAGTTACATAGGTGAATGTAATTCGCCCCCAAATCTAGATGGATGTAATCCATCTCCCGACCAATAAAACGCCAATGTATCCTTTATTTTATTCTTGTGTTTACATTTCAAATAGTTATTCTTTAATGATTATGTGGGTCAAAATTCCAAGAATTTTGATCCTCACAATTTTTACCCAAAAAGTCCCAAATTTTGTTCTCCTTTTTTTCCTATTTTTGTAACAACTTAGCAAACACGACCCCGACCAGTATACATATATTACACACATATTAATTACACCAGTTAAGTTGTGAAAGAATTATGCAATTATATTTATTAGTTTCTGAGTTATTTCATTTTGAAAATGACAAAAAACACTTCGGAGCATCCTTTATTAAACATTAGAATTATATATTAATAATGAACGAATTTATATCTGCTAAGAAATTCCAGCAATCCGAAAATAGTTCACCTTAAAAATCAAGCTGATGTTGATTCCTTTATATATCCTCTTTTAACATTTGCTGTAGAAATATCGGTATATTAATAATACATAACATAAAATTTTGTTTTTTTCTGAAACATTTTCTCTATATTTTAATTTTCATGAAAATTTTTGAAGTTTTGTTTTCCAAAGAAAAAAAAAACTATTTCGATATTTTATTATATGTATGTATTTAAAATTATATCATTTGGGAACTTAGTAAATACGACTGCGACCAATATACTATTTTACACACATATTAAGGATTGCGCACGAAAAAAACCGTGCACACTTTAAGACTTACAACTTTTATTGTACGCGAAAATAAATTAGTGACATTAACTTGTTTACATCTGCTATTATTCTCATTAACTATGTGTAAAATTTTGTTATAATAGCATAATTAGCTTTCATAAAAATTAAAGTTTAAAAAAATTCATGCAAATGATTAATTCAAATTTATAACCAAAACACATATCGACTAATTGCTAGGAGTGAAGCTGAGTTGGGAAATCTAGTTTCTAAGTCATAAAAAAAATCAATGAGCAATGAAAGGAACTCTGATAACCGAAGAAAAAGTTGATTTACAGACTGTAAGAACACAGTCAAAATAATATTAATTTCAAGAGAAAATCTCTACATCTCTGGATGAGACGTGACTCATTATTTAAATTGCTCTGTATTTTTTTATCAGAAAACTTAAAAATAGCTAGCCTGAAGACCCATAAAACAAAAAAAATTCCTAATAGAAACGCTAGAGAAAATGTGAAGGTATAAGAGAGGACGCTAACTACTGAGACTGATAACATTTTCTTTTCTGAAAAAAGATGTTACCTTATTACTGTGTAACATTTTTTAAAGATTACCCTCACCCTCATAAAATGGAACGCTTATTATGATTACAATAGAACAAAAAAAAAATGTGAAATCAATTTTGAAATTGCGTTATTTCAAGAGAAAACATTCATTTCGGATTTAAAACTTTTGGTGATATTTTCGATATTGAGTCAAATTTCGAATTTTTGGTAAATTTTCAGTTTTTTGGTAAAACTAAATTTAAATTTGTGTGGTTAAATTTCAATTTTATATTGAAATTTTAAATTAAATTAAATTAAATTTCGAATTTATAGTAAAAATTTGGCCTCTTGGTGTAATTTTGAATTTTTGGTGAATTTTCGGCTTTTTGGTGAAAAAATTACAGTGAATTTTCGGCATTTTGGTGAAATTTCAAAATTTTTGTGATATTTTTGATTTTTTTGCAAAACTTTGATTTTTGGTGAAATTTTGGATTTTTTGTGAAATTTCAAATTTTTTGTGAAATTTCGGAATTTTTGTGAAATTTTCATAATTCGGTGAAGCATAAATTTTAAAGCACTAAATGTGAAAAATAAATTCTTCTCGCAAAAAAAAATATAGACAACATTTTAGCCAGAAAAGAAAATGCAATAATTTTGCCGTCTAAAGGCTTCAACTTTTTGTGAAATTTCGGATTTTTTATGAAATTTAAAATTTTTGTTAATATTCGATTTTTAGTGAAATTTAGACTTTTTGGTGAATTTTCATTTTTTTTTTTTTGTGAATTTTTAAATTTACAGTGAATTTTCGGACTTTTTGTGAAATTTTGGATTTTTTGTTAAATTTCAAATTTTTATTTTTGGTTAAATTTCGTATTTATGGTGAAATTTTGGGCTTTTGGTGAAATTTGCATTTTTTATGAATTTTCTGCCTTTTGGTGAAATTTTAAATTTATAATAAATTTTCGAATTTTTGGTGAAATTTCAAAAATTTTAGACTTGTAAAATTTAAAATTTTCGGCAAAATTTTCTAAATTCGGTGAAGCATAAATTTTAAAGCACTAAATATGAACAATAAATTTTTCTCAAAAAAAAAATTCAGTTTGCTGCTACTTATTTTGAGGGTAAGACATGTAACATATTTATTAAATTTAAAGGCAGCACTATTAGAAAAGAATATCTGAACCATTGCATTTTTTTTTTTTTTTTTTTTAGAAAAGAACACAAAAGAGGGCATAGGACAGAATATAGGCATCATTTTAGCCAGAAAAGAAAACGCCATAATTTTATTCTTTTTTTTTTCAAAAATATGAGCGCTGCCTAAAGGCTAATAAAAAGTACGTACTGACAGACTTTTTAAAACATCCTGGTCATGGACTCTATATCATTAATGTTATGGGAAATGTATCAGATAAATATTGTGCAAAAAAATTAAATAAACTTTTGGTCTGACAAGACATTGTACATGCGAGAAAAAAAGCACTGTATTTATAACAAATGACCAAGGCAAGTTAAAATATGCACGAAAAAAATTAAAATATGCGCTTGAAAAAACTCCAAAAAGTTGTATTATATTCACAGAAATATGCAGGCCAATTCATGTGTTTTATAATATAAAAATTGAATTTTTGTAAATTTAAATTTCAACTAATTTTCGATTCTTTATAAAAAATTTAAAATATATTCAAAATATATGTAAAAGGATTGATAGTCATAGTTATAGTTACTTCTGAATTTTTTGTCTTTACAATTATGTTCGAAGTATTAAGAAAAGCTTACAAAATAATTTATGCAGATCAGTTAATCAAACATAAAAAAAATAGCTAAACTAATTCTTTTATTCATTATAGGAAAATTTATGCACAAATAAAAAAAACAGTTTTTGAAAAATAAGCAAAATCTTACTTTTCAAGCGTAAAAGCTTGAAAAATTTTCCCTGCTAATAATAAGCGTTTAATTGAGAAAATAAGCTTCATTTGTGATCACTTTTATATCTGACCAAAAATCGATTTTTTTACTGAAAATATTTTATAATATATTTTAGTTGGGAAAATAAGCTTCATCTGTAATCACTTTCATAAAAATCTTTAAACCTCGATATTTCGGTAAATAAGCGTTTAATTGAGAAAGTAATCTTCATTTCTGATCACTTTTATAACTAAGAAAAAAAAACGATTTTTTGGATGAACATTTTATAAAAATCTTTAAACCTCAATAGTTCGGTAAATAAGCGTTTAATTGAGAAAATAAGCTTCATCTGTGATCACTTTTATAACTGACCAAAATCGATTTTTTGGATGAAAATATTTTATAATTTAATTTAGTTGGGAAAATAAGCTTCATCTATATCACTTTTCTCTGACCAAACATCGATTTTTGGATGAAAATTTTATAAAAATCTTTAAACCTCGATATTTAGATAAATAAGCGTTTAATTGAGAAAATAAGCTTCATCTGTGATCATTTCTATATCTGACCAAAAATCTATTTTCGGATGAAAATTTTATAAAAATCTTTTAACCTCGATATTACGGTAAATAAGCGTTTGAGAAAATAAGCTTCATCTGTGATCACTTTTATATATGACCAAAATCGATTTTTGGATGAAAATATTTTATAATATAATTTTGTTGGAAAATAAGCTTCATCTGTAATCAATTTTATATCTGACCAAAAATCGATTTTTGGATGAAAATTTTATAAAAATATTTAAACCTCGATATTTCGGTACCGTCAGAAAAGACTCCTTCCAATCGTTAGAAAACACTACGAATTTTAATTTGTTTTGCCTTATCTATATTCTCATTATTGTTACAAAAAAAGAACTGAGCGGTATCAAACAAATATTGCTGCTATGTACCAAAGGAGAACAATCCACTAAACTGTAAAGGACTCAGTCCAGTTGAAATGTGATTGGATCATAATAAAATAAAATTTAAAGAACACTTAAAGCTGAGTAAAAAGTGTAATAGAGTTAAAAAAAAAAAAGAAATGGAACCACTTTACGAGTACAACAAAAAAAATTAACCGAAAATACAGTAAAGCTCCATAAAATATTAAATATTTTATTTAAAATGAATAAAAAATTTATATTTCTTTTAACCTTAAAATTTTAATATAATGATCTTTAAAAAAAATTCAGACAGATTGACCCACTGGTTTATTTTTTATAAGCTAAATAGTATGTACTAATTTTTTTCATGCACAGTCCTTACCTGGACTTATATCAATTAGGTTTTAAAAGAATTATTAAAATATATTTATTAGTTTCAGAGTTATTGTATTTTGAAAATGACAAAAAGCACTTTGGACCACCCTTTAGTTTGTTTATCTAATAGCTAACTATCAATAAACTTTGTTTATATTTCAGAAAATTCTCAGAATTTTACTCAAAGAGAATATTTTTGCTCATAAGTATTTACTATTTGTAAATTTTAAAGTTGATCGGATCAAAATAATAAACACCAATAAGTCAGTCAGTATTAATAGATGTATATATACATATTGTACTTACATATCAAGTTATTTATAAAGAATTTTAAAACAAATTCTAACAATTATTGTTTCAGACTTACAAATTTATATATACATTCATATACTCGTATTTAACATTTACTTTTTCATAAACATTTACATGTTCATCATGCGTTTATAAATTTTTGTGTAAATGAAAACTTATTCATTCATTCATTCATTCATTCGCTCATTCATTAGTTTTGTAACATTTTAATATAACTATTTGTTAGTAATACTGTGTAAAGTTCCCGTTAGTTTGACATTTATATCTTGTTGTTCTTCATTCTAAATCTCTTTTTATGTGACGCCCCTTGATAGTCATTTTTGTCTTTATTAGTATTATGGTAAATTTGCATATATTCTGTTTTATATTGTTATATGCTAAGTACAGTGGGGCAGTGAATAGAAAAAAATATTTGGGAATTTCTAACATGAGAATCTATATTAGTAATATAGAACTTTGTCAATTTCATACACAGAGAAAACAGTTACGTTGTGGCAACCGAATTTGTTGCCAATCGAATTTGGTCGGTTCCGTGTACTATCTTCTGATACGATTGGAATAACTATACACATTGGCATTTGCAACTGCTTAGAAAAAAGTAATTCGGTTAACATAACTTCATAATCTACACATTAGGCTACTGCAAATAAAGAGACGACTATCAAAAATATTGGTTTCATTTTATGTATCGTGTAAATATATCCACAATTCATGCGAAAATTATTTGGTAAATTTTTCAAACCGATATGTATATTGAATATCGTAAAATATAGCAAAAAAGTAATGGTGTCGTTTTTCCCTTTATAAAATTAATATTTTGTTCCAATAATGTCTGCAGTTACACATTTTTTCAAAATGGAATTTTAAAATATATATTGAATATGTTATTCCTTGTTATTCCACTTATTGCATCTCCAAAATACAATAGAGACTTCTAACGAATAGGTTTATAATATCCAACATGGGTACTCCAGAAGGTGGAGTCTTATCTCCACTTCTTCATAATATCACCGTAAACTTGATCCACTCAAGTTTAGGACAGTCGCTTACGCGAACGATGTTGCGGTGGCTGTATCTGGGAAATATCTGGAGTAATATTAGTGGCCTTAGCGTAAATCCAGGAAAAACGAAACTGTCCTCTTCTCTAGGAAATATAAAATTCCATCTTTTCCAGTTTCATGCCTAAACGGTGTTGAACTAAAGGTGTCAGATAGTGAAAAGTACCTGGGGATTATATTTGAATACAAACTATCCTGGCTTCAGAATACACAGGCCAGAGTCTTATGGGTCATATGTGTAGGAAAGACATCGGTAAATCTTGGGAAATAAACCCTAGGAATAAAAAATGGCTCTTTGACATGGTGATTAAGCCCATACTTATGTATAGAGCGATAGTATGGTGGAAGGCTATGGAGAAATCCACCTACATCGGAATCGTTGATAGGATTCTGCGTAGTTCAGGGCTACTAATAACAACTCCATCGAAAGCCCGATTTATTCTTATGAACTGCCTACCGGTCGATTTTATAGCCAAGAAAATCGCCATTATGGCGATTTGCCATTAGGGTTAGGACTTAGGTGCATGGAATGATAGTGGATTCGGCTATGCGACCGTTCTAGAAGTCCTTAATATCATTCCTTGCAATTGTGTTGATTATTGCATTCCCACACCCTTTCTTGGCAGAGACTGTTTAGTATCAATCTCAACTGCTCCGGAATTAAGAGCTGGTTCAGTGGAGGTTTATACTAACGGGTCCAAGTCTGCTGAAGGGGTTAGGAGGACGGTGTCTATATTCCCGTTTATAGGAAAAATATATTCTTCAAATTGCAAGATCACTGCAAGCAGAGATCTCAGCCATAAAGGGGGCGGTGAACTGATTAATATGCTACAGGGTATTCGGAGTGGATATCCAAATCAGTACAGACAGTCAAGCCGCGATTAAATTTTTCTCGGGTGTCTTTTCGACATCAAGGATGATACATGAATGCCGGACATCTCTGAACGAGATGGCAAGACATTCAAACCTGGAGCTGGTCTGGGTTAGGGGTCATTCAAATGCCCCGGGTAATCTTATTGCGGATGGACTAGCCAAAAATGACTCCCCTTCTCCAACTGGTTGCAGTACCACTTTCGCCCTACAGATCAATAATTCTGCGAAACTTATCGTAGATTGCACATAATAGATGGACAAATGAATCCTCATGCTCAACCTCGAGGCAAATATGGTCCTATTATGATGAATCTCAATCTAACTTCATTATGGGATTACCAAGGCATCGGTTACGAATTATGGTAGCCGTCGTCACAGGGCTTTAGGTTGTTAGTGTGTATGCTAGGATACTAGGGCTCCCTTTTAACGACTTCTGTAGAAGTTGTCACGATGAGGAAGAGAAGGAAACGGTGGAGCATTTTTTATGTCACTGCCCCACTCTAACTGAGATTAGGACTACTAATTTTGGTAGTACGTTTATGCAAGTATTATCATATCTCTCTGATATTGACATCAGATGAATCAATTCTTTCATACATTCGTCATGCTGGTTGGATTCAAACGCTGTTATGGACACATGAATTAGTAACACATGATTCCCCAGCGATTCACAACGAGACCAAATTGGACCCAAGTGAGCTGTCTTCTCTTGAATAGCCTGCTGAACCTAACCTAACCTAAAATACAATGAAAGTAAAATATCTGTCTTAAAAAATACTTATTTCAAATAAGCATATTAAATTCAATCATGACTTTTAATAAAGGAAATATGGGAAAAAGCATATGTTAATTTATACAATTTTTACATTTCGAAAAAAAGTAAAATCAAATGAGTTATGTTGTTTCGCAGACCACTATCTCCTAAAGTAATGGACTGATTTTTGTAAAAAAAAATCAGACAATATGTAATAAAATTCAATAATTCTAAAAATTATGAAAATGGAATACGACATAACTTAAGTTATGTAGTTTTTCCTTTTGGCCACAGAATTGGTGCCAAAACTATAAAAAGTAAATATGTACAAACAACCGTTAAGCAATGTTTTAATAATACTTTGAGACATACAAATTTAATTCTTGCCGAAAAAGAAATATAATATAAAAGCTTAAAAGGCATTAGAATTACAAGAGTTTAAAGAAATTTTACTACAAATCTACAATTTCTATTTATTTTAGGTATAGTATAACGCACCAGTGTTGCCTTTTTGGTTATTTTTAACCAAAATTGGTTATTTTATTTTCCAATGTGGAAATGATGACTTTATTCCATTTTGATTATTTTTTTGTTAAATCAAAATTTTATTTTTATTAGTTTTATCTGTTAAACTTGCCAGCAATAAAAAAGAACAAAAAGAAAGTGTGCTAAAAATTCATCATATATCTAAAAGTTAAAGGTTCTTATAACATCTCATTCCAATTTTAACTGAGAAATTAAATCAATAGAAAACAAAAATATTTTCTAATATTTAACCAAAAAGTTAAACGGATTGGGAGATTTTTATGAGAAAATTCTAACGATGTAACAAACAACCTAAATAATTGTAATTACAAAATAAATTATTATTAAAAAAGTAATAAATATTCGGTGAAGACTGACTTAAAGTAATACATACTTGAGAGTGAGCATTATTTAGGTGCTATGGTTAATCTTACTTGTGCCAAATTTTATGAACATACGAAAATTTATGTGGGATTTAAGGTCTTTTAACTGATTTTCGGGAGAGGACCCTATATAGAAGCTATTATTAATTTTAAAGCGATCCGTTTGAAACTGAATGATATACAAATTTTTTATAAAAAACCATATACAGAATATTTTAGGATTAAAAATGTTTCATTTGTTCCGAATTCTATAGAAATACGCTTATATGTATTTAAGATATTTGAGCTTCAAAATATTACTCCAAAAGACCATTTATTTGGGGACTAGATGAAATAATGAAACAATTTCGACCAGCTAAGGAAAATCTGAGTAGATTGATATATTTTAGGGGGCTCCCCAATATTGTGCTGTTGGCTTATTAAAACTGTGTAGGACAACATAATTAAATAATAAAAATTTAAAAAGAGCACTACAGTATTTTAAAAATAACTGCAATTGAACCACAATTTTTGTACACAATTCTTAAATTAACTTATTAAAATTTAATATGTGTGAGTGCTTTGGTACGTACATGAACAATTGTTATTGAATATTTTAGCCAAACCTCCCAATTAAATATCTTTTACTTTAAATCTTTAGATTATGGAATTCATATTACCAAATGAAATTGTCAAAGTCTCTATAAAAAATAACTCTTGTTTGATTTTTTTTTTTTTTTAAATTTTCTGCAAAAAAAGCCAACCTTATTTTCTATTACTGCGCTACCCAGCTGTTATGTAATTCTAAATTTATTACAATCTGTTCTGCTTTCGTTATCATATCATAAGGACGTAGGAATAGTTAAATTTTTATTATTGAACTTTATATTCCGATCTTCTACAAAATTGGATTTTTCTCCTAAAGACTAACTAAAGTTTATGATTTTTGCATATTAATCATATTTAAAACCTGAAAACATATATTAAGATTACGTTAATTTTTATATACTAATTTTGAATTTTTAAAATTTGGTTACTCTTTTCCTAATTTGGTTATTTTTTTGCAGAATTTTGATTAGAAAAAAATGTTTGCCATGGCAATACTTAGTATGAGATTATTTTGAAATCAAAACGATTTTGATTTTTCATACTACAATGTCGATATGACGCACACATTCTCAAGCTATCTCAATTTTACTAAACATAATTATACAAAATTATTTAAATCACAAAACGTTAAAAAGATAATCTATGTTAAGCGTGTTGATTGTAAGACAAATTTTAAAAAAAACTGATAAGTGGTAATAGAAAAAATGTTAAAGGCATCTTTTGTTGGAAAAACCCATTCTGACCGAAAGTGAAATTTCGTATTTTGCTACTTCAGGAAAAGTAAAATGAAGAAAATTTTCGGAATGCAGCCACCTTCAGTTTTCAAAGTGAAATTGTTTTACGATTATATTTTTTATATGTCTCAACTTGTCCCTTAAATTTGAAAGGAATCTGAAGAAGCAAAAAGAAAACGGTTTGGAATTTATAATGCGGAATTAAAACCACTTAGTTCTGAATTTAATAAGGCTGTATATCTTCAATTGATATCGTCCATATACCAGAAAACTATCATGTTAAGTCGCATTTGTAAATTTACCTAATTGTCTCTGCTTGGCGGAATACAACTTAAGTTTGTAAAGTGTAATTATAGACAAAGGAATATGTACTTTCTGTGATGCAAAACATTTCATAAACATTTCACAGTTGGGCCAATTGTAAAATAAATGGTAATAAATCTGAATCTTTAAAAGCTTAACTCCTTTTGTATTTTTAAAATTATGTATAACAAATTTAACTATTTTAAAATAAAAAAAAAAAAAATGCAAATTATGTTTGCAGAGCCATATTTCATAAATCTGAATCAGAATATATTTGATTGCTTATAGGTATCAAAATAATTTTTCCACATATTATAAAGTATTTAATGAAGAAGGGATATGTGCAAAGATCAGAAATATATATATACCTATATATACATACATATATATATATATATAATTTTACTATATATTTAATTTTACTATATATATAAATTCATAAATTCCATTTTAAGCGACAGACGAAAGGACGTACATCGTCCTATCGACATCATTTCTTATATGGATTCAGAAAATATAAACTTTTTTGCTCTCCAACGAAAATTGCGGAAATTACAAAGGGAATGACAAACTTATATATACCCTTTAAACCTGTGGTGCAGGGTATACAAATATTATCCAAATGATTTTTAATAATGATAATATCCACTTGATTGTTATCAAAGAATGAAAGGCAAGCTCTGTTAATTTTTTATACTATTCAAACTTGGCTCCACTATCTCATATTATTGTTATCGAAAGTCTTATACGAATTTTGTAGATTTATTTTTTGTTCTATGTATGTGTATGTTAACAATACACAAATGTTTACATGTATGTGTAAATACAATAGGTGTGTATTTGTAGTTATGTAAATTGTTATATTTTGAAAGTCATATAATGTTTTTGTTACTGCTGTTATTGTTGCTTTTGTTTTTGTTTCTATTTGTTTCTTTCTTTCTAAAATGGTGATGACAACATTGAAATTGACAATGGTTGTTAAGGCGACAGGATGTTGGCAAACGGAAATAGAAAATGTAAAATTTTGTTTGTGTGTAATAGGAATTATGTGTATGTATTGTTTAGAAAAAAGTTACTAATTGGTTGGAGATTAAAACTATGGATTTAAAGATTACTAAAATAGGATTTTTGTAAAAAATAAAAACGAATACTAAACACAAAAAACGGAAGTCAACTAAGCACAGATTGACTTTTGTTTAAGCAAATACATATAGAAAATTAAATAATCTTTAAGTAATGATATAACAGTTGTTCTTTGGTTTAACCTATGAATTAAAAAAAAAATATATTAATCTTTAGTAACTAAGCTGATTAAGGTTATGACTTTATTAAAAAAATTTTTTCTAAAATCCTTAAGGATATTTGTTTCTTTCAATATTAAAAAACTTATTAATAAGCTAACCTCACATTTTATAACTTTATCTTTCCCCCATTGAAGTTTTTAATTTATTTTCTTATTTTAAAAAATTTCCACATTAATAACTAAAAGTTTTATTATAACGATTATTAACCTTTCACATGCCATACATATATTTATTTATACACTGGACATATAGTTTTTTTTTTTTTTTTAAGTAATATAAAAAATCATAAAAAAACTACTTACTTATAATATACAATCGCACAAACCTCTAGTAAATGAAATTCCTCTCACATTCTTCTAATCCTTAAAGTGGGTTAAAACTCTGCAAGTAAAGTAGATGATAAAAAAAAGGAACAAAGTGTCATTAAAAATAATATAAAGATAAAAACAGCAAAATCTATATTTAATAAAGGAGAATAAAAGTTGGTTGTTTATATAGACGTACAGACTTAATGTTGCCAATTTAATGGTTTGACCTACATCATGTTTTTAGATCCAGCTAAAGCAAATAAATAAAGCCGAAAAAAGCAAAGAAAATTTATTAAAAATGTTAGGAAAAGAAAATAATCCTAAACATATTATAAAAAAAGGAAAAAAGGCAAATTTAAAAAGATATTTTTAGAGTAGGAGGTTAGAGACTTTATTTACTATGTTTGAGTGTGTTATGAGAGAATTAGTACAAGGACTTACAGCCTTTTTTTATAAAACGAACGAATATGTCTACGAGCGATTCGTCTAAAGACAAATACGTAACAAATTTGGTTTTTATAATTTGCACGAATTCGTTCATGTTTCATTAAGTGTTTTCGTTTAAAATTTACTTTTTTTTTTTTTTTTTTTTTGTTTTAAAAATACAACGCAAGCTCGATTTTTGCGACTAATTAAAAACCAGACCTGTCGCGAAAACTGAATTTTCGCGATAACAGAACCCAAAATTTTATTGAAAAATTTTCTGTAATTTTTAAAATTGTAATTGCTTTTATTGATACATTTACATTTTTAAAGAAATTTGAGATTTTCAGTTGCTTTTTTGGCAAATTATTTTTTAAAATAACAGCTGAAACACGTAGTTCATATATTGCTGTCATATTTTCCAAAGCCCATTGCATCATATGTTTATCGATGTTACACAATCGTCCACTTTAATTTTGATTTCTTCATAACCACTATCATATAAGTCCTCCTATTTCGTATCTGATAATTGCATTTGCTCCTCATTACTTTCTACATGAAATTCTTCTTGAATCCAGTTGTTTATGTCAGTATTCGTGAAAAGATGTTCCGTACCAATTTGAGCTACAAGTGTACCAATAGTTGAAAGATCTTCGCTTTCTTCCTGAATTATATTTTGTAAAATATTTAAGGACATTTAAGGACTCTATTCACTACCGAATTCGAGCAAGGCGTTCCAGGATTTTCGGATATTGGAAACTGATATTTTATCCAGGACGTAGCGCAGTAGATTCATCACTTTTTAGTTCCTCAACTGGGTAACACATCGCGTTATCTAAAAGCAAAACTGCTTTTTGTGGCAGACCTTTTTAAGCCAAAAATTCTCGGACCTAAAAAATGTTTACTTATGAACAACTTTCTTTTACTAATTGGTGAAAATTAACTTACGTGGGGAACAAATTCGTGATGGAACCAGTCCTTGAATATAAATGATGTCATCCAGGCGTTATTACTGGAGTTGTATATTACAGGATTATTGGAAAAACATTTAACCAACAATTTCAGTTTGTTTGTGCCATCCGCATTTGAATAGGGTAAAAAAGTTATTCGCTCTTTACACATTTTTCTTCCGGGAGCCGTTTTCTCATTAATGTGACAGTATTGTGATTTGGAAGCATCCTATAATATAAACCGGATTCGTTGGCATTGTAGATTTGGTAAAGAGCCAACCCATGCTCATCAGCATAATACTTAAACTCTTTCACAAATGGATCAATAAGATGAAGTTTCAAAGACAATTTCTCGTCCATGTCGACGTTTAAATTTCTTCAAACATCCTTCACTGGCATTGAAAACTGAATTGGTTTGATAAATTTTGGAATGAAAATGGCTGACTTTTGATGGTAAAATCGCTGCTGATATTGGAACATTTCTTTTTCTTTGTTTTACAAACCACTTATAAAGCATTTTATCCATTCTTGTGAACTCAGCTTGCTTTAAGGTGCAACGTTTGCCTGGAGCACTTTCTGTTGTACGTACTAACTTTTTTAATGAATTTTCTTGCTTTATAATGCGGTAAACCGAAGACTTACGCAGCTTGTAATTCACGTAAATTGAATTTATGGAATCTCCACTTTTAAATTTTTTAAAAATCTCTAATTTTTTAAAAATCGTTGGCTTTAAAATATGTTGAATTTTTCCCATATCAAGAGATGTATTTACAACAATTAATAAATTGACAAAATTGTAGATCAAAATCATCCAAAAAGGGGGTGTCCCTTTTTTGGTTATAAACATTGTAATCAAATAAAAAAAAAAACAACAGACAAAAGTCGCGAAAATAGAACCTGTTTTTCGTAAACTGTCGCTATTATAGAACCTGCAATTTTAAGAATTAAGCCGTCGTGATAATGGGTAGTCGGGAATACCGAACTTGAATTGTATTTGACTTTTCTAAATAAATTATTTGTACGGGCATTTTACGAAAGTTATGGGAAATTATTGACCCATTTATACAAAATTCTGCATTGAGATAATAAGCTTCCACCACCATAATATCAGATATGATCTTTTATGGTAAATTTTCAATTAAATCAAATTTAGAAGACATTTATGCTTCTATAAAACATATATACATATATACATACATACATATATACATACATACATACATACATACATACATATATGATTATATTATATTCATATTTACACACTAAAGTGATTTTTAGAAGTGGACATCATATGAAAGCAGCGATCAATTATGACCGATCCATATTTTTGGTATGTTCATTTAATTATTAAAAAAATTGTGTAAAATAGTATCTTTATCCCTCGATAAGTAATTTGTTTGCAGATTTTTTCTCTTCAATATACTCATCATCAGTTTTCACAACAACATACATTATCCTTATCATATTTCTGAAGCAAACGGTAATATCCCATATATTAAGGAGGAAACAATTAAAAGATTCCTATTTTGCTGATATTTGGAAAGATTCCTTTATAATACCATTATTTAAGTCTGGCAGTAAATCAACGATTTCAAACTATAGAAGCGTTGCAAAATTACGTTCAATTCCAAAATTATTTGAGAAAATCATCACAGAGACGTTATCGTATCAAGCTTCTTTTATTCTTTGTTCACAACAACACGGTTTTCGGAAATCGTGCTCAAAAATTACAAATTTACTTGAACTTACAACTTTTATTAATGAAGACTTCACTTATAAGAAACAAACCGACTCAATATACACAGATTTCAGCAAGGCGTTTGTTGAAGTGAATCACGATTTTCTATTGTTCAAATTAAATCGTATGGGTTTTGGTTTGTCGCTTATACAATGGATTGATTCCTACTTGCATGGCCGTAAGCAACGCGTAATATTTCGTAATCATCTTCCAATTCAATATTATTAATGTTACATCTGGTGTTCCTCAAGGCAGCCATCTGGGACCTCTTTTGTTTATGCTCTTTATTAACGATCACCCTTCTTCTCTTCACTACTCGAAGTGCCTAATGTATGCAGACGATGTCAAAATATTACTATCATTTAACAACAGATTTGATAAAAAACTGATCCAAGTGTATACTGATAGCTTTACTAGATGATGTACGATGAATTTAATGGACCTAAATGTCAAGAACTGCCAATATATGGTATTTACTAGGTTGTTGGTAATGAATGGCAATTACACGATGAATGATATGCGATTAGAATTGGTTCAAACATTTAACTATCTTGGTGTGCCACTGGACAGCAAATTAGATTTCCGTGATCATATATCCAGAACTATTAATAAAGCAACTGGTATGCTGGGATTCATCAAGCACTGGGCAAAGGAGTTTTCCGATCCATATACAACTAAACAGCTATACACTTCTCTAGTTAGACCTATTCTTGAATATGGTTCTATTATATGGGATCCTTTCTACAGTGTCCACTCAGATAATATCGAATCGGTTCAAAAACAATTTTTATTATTTTGTCTACGTGGTCTTGGATGGAATCCTAAACTTCATTTACCATCTTATAAGAGTCGTCTGGCTCTTATAAAGCTTCCAACACTTCAACTTACACTCTGAATTTCTCTAAGGAAAAATCAATGTAAATATTCCTCATCTCGCGTTTCTAACAATTCCTCATTGTTAAATACTTCCGCTCAAATTACGAAAATTGTGATCCATTTCGCCGTATTTGTGTTGAATTCATTCAACTATATCACATTATCGACTTTAATAAAAGTTTAGTTGCTATTAATAAAGACATAAAATATTATCTCAATAATTAAGTTATCTTTACTATTTATTTAATGTTATAATTAGTTTTGTTATTGCTATATTGTAATAGTCTGTAAGGATTGTATTAAAAAAAGTAACTCGCACATTTTCTATGAATTTAAATGATAATAAATAATAAAATTCATATTTTAAAAAATTTTTTTATTAAAAAGGAACAATTTTATAAAAAGGGATTGCAGCTTATATGCAACAACATGTCACAATGACAAAAAAAACTTCATAGTTATAAAAAATTATCATCTTTAAGAATATTTTTAAGAACTTTTTTGATATAAAAAATTAATTAATTATCGAAAATAATTTAAGACGTATGAAAAGTCTTGAAATAATTTTTCTCTATTTTCGTGTAGCATAAAGCTACACCGCATTTCTCACACATTTTTTTTTTTTATGCGCCCATTGAGAAAAATGACCGACCTGATTCAGCCGAACCGATTGCTGAGGCACACGTTGCACAGGTCCTCTATGCTTCTTGGCTTCGATCTCAGCTTCAAAAAAGCGACATGATTTTATGTGGTCGACGGATTGTAATGTATTCTGATTTTTTTTCTATCACATCTACGGACATCATCTTTAGGATTTTGACCAGAAAAGGTGGAAGCTAACATAACTTTGGCCAAAGTTACGTTGCCTTCCACCTTCCATACATACTCTTTAGAGGATCTCCGATCGTTTTCTGAAAGTTCTTTTTTAGATGGTAACTTACAACCGATAATACTATTTCTTCTGAAGGTTCCTAGTCCATAAATACTTTCTTTAACTAGATATTCCAAAAGATGCAACGACGTGAAATAGTTATCGAAGTAGAGCCTGTAATTCCGTCATTGAGGAATCGTACGCGATAGTCGCACATCGTTGAAAGAAGCTCCTAAATCCTTTTCTTTACCGGTTTTTAACTCCGTATTATAGGCAAATCCAGAAAGGCCACTCAAAACATTTAATTTATAGCACCACTTATAAGGTGCTATAAATTAAATGTTGAAAAGAATTTCGCGCTTTCGTGGAGCATATTTGCTCATCTACACAAAGTCGTAGTTTTAGCGGAACTTTTGAATATGCTTCATTTAAAGCATAAACTACGGGACGAACTTTAAAGATTCTGTCAGCGTCAGGATTGTTTCTTGGAAGACATTTGCTGTCGTCATTGAAGTGTAGATACTGCCTAATCTTTTCAAATTTATTAGCAGGCATCGTCTGTTGAATAAGCGAAGTACCAAGAACGGAACACCAATAAATTGTTGGATTTCTAACTCAGATATATTTAAATTATTGTTGGGATCTTGGAAATAAGTAAAGAAAGAATTTAGATGTTTCGAGATCTAAGATATCAGAACGCAACAATTCATTGCCAGTGAAAGCGAGCTGCTGAGCATTGAGGTCAAAATTCATGCTTTTCAACTGTAATGTTATTTTTTCAGGCTTTTGGTGTTTTTCGGTTAGATCTGTCGAATTCAAAAGATTTGCTCGGGAAGATGTTGATTCTTCATCGACAGATCAATCAATCATCTTTCATACACTCTTCAATAAACTTTACGAAATCCGGAGTAAAATAAGGATCAGCTTTAATCTAAATCGATACCATTTTCACTTTCTTCACCTGCTTGAACTATGCAGGTGATATCGTCGTAACTTAGCTTATGTCGGCGAGCCATTGTAAAAAAAATAACTATCAAATTTAAAATTTAATTGATCTTTCGACACTGTCCAAAATTTTAAAGAAGAAGAGACACCTAGCTTATGCTTTTTGCACTTGATGCAAAGAACAGAATGTTCATAGTTCACTAGGTCACAGTAAATGTTACTGTAGCTGTTTATAAGAAATGAACAGTATATGTTATAGAGGATTATACCGATATCAATATAGGATTTATGCACGTTAAAATTTATTTTTAGAAGTGTAAATTGTATGGGAGTTATGTCCAATTATGAACCCATCTTCGTGCAATTTGGCATTCTGATTTATTTAAACTTCTTGTGAGTAATTAAGAAGAATAGCCGGTTGCAATGTACTTCATCCAATGACACAAAATCGTTGAGAATTCCACTAATATATCTTCAAAATTGTGAGATTGGCCTTGTTTACAATGACACATGAAAATTTTAAAGATGTAAAGAAATCTTAAAATTAAAAAGTTTTTGGTGCGAAACATATATAACCGCAAAGATAATATAAATTTAGAGCGTATTTTGAAATCTTTTTAAAATTTTAAATAATTTTATTAGATTTTGAAATTTTATTTATTTTTGTTTATTTTCAATAAATATTTTTTAAGACGTGAAACAATTTTCATACTCAGGGATGGAATAAGAATACTTAAGTTTTCAATCATAAAACAATTTTAAGAACTTAAGTACGATTTTGCCACAAAGTGAGCAGTATAAAACCGTGCCTAATTATAAGTATTTAAACGAGTGGAGGGATGAATATTTAGCATAATGCAGAGAAACTTGTTGTAGAATTAGGGAATTAAAAAAATCTGCCACTTTTTCATACCAAAATATCCAAAATTCCAGTCCGGAGAAAACTTGTTTAAAAACTTAACTCTTTTCATTAAAATGATCACCCAGCCGTTGTAAAAGGAGTGACTCAGAATTTTTTTTTTTTTTTTGTATTTAACTAACATATAACATATATAGTCAATTGTTTTTATTAATCTCGTCTTTGATATTTGAGAATTTTACAAAAAAAAAAAAAATAAAAATTTTCAAAATGGTCAAAGTTTGGATAGAGCTTGAAGCGAAACCGTTGACCAAAGCGCATCCGATTTAGCTTTACGTGAATTTACGTCAAAATTTATTTTGAAACCATTACAAAAATTCTATATTCCGAAACAAAAAAAATATTTTGAAAGTTGAGGAATATTACCACCTTTTTGAAAAATAACCCCAAAAATATGAAATTTTTTTTAAAGTTTCAACTGCAGATTAATATAACCTTTTCCTGGATAAATATATTTATATGATTCTTATAGCAATATTATTTAGAATTTTGGATTTTTTCAAAAAATTTTAGAGCCCAAATTAAGGCTCCCAAGTTAAAAAAACTACATATTTCTTTAACTAAAAGAGAAAACCTACACAGGTAAGCATGTTTTTATTTTTACATTCAAGTCATAAATGAATTTTTGCACAATATAAAAAAAATTATATACTCGAGGTGACCAGATTTGTAGGTATACCCTCTACCCCCGTGATCCGCTAGGGACCTGTGCTCCTCCAAAACAACTCGAAAATACCTCAGCTCTGACCATATGAAATTTTATTTAGAAATCTCCAACGGTTCATAAATTGCATATAATTATTTCCAAAAAATGTTTTTACAACCACTGTGCATTGATAATTTAGAACAAAACGAAACTATTTCTAAAAACAAACTGAATTTAAGCAAAAATATAATGTAAGAAATAAATGACCCAAAAAGTCAAAGATGAAAAGCTTTTACCTGAACAAAAAAATTAAAAATATAAAAACCAATATTTAATGTACAATCTTCCTAAATCCACAATTTCAGTTAAAAAAATCTAAACTTTAACACCAATAATTTAAGAACTCTAAAAAATAAGACTTAATGTTTTTAAAATAATAAAAAAAATATATATATATTCGAAAAACCCACCAAAATTACGCGTAAAAATCTTGCCAGTGTTCATTACTAGTAATTTGTCAAAATATTTTCACAAATAATGAGCGGTTTAGGACCGGCGGCTTGTTGGCTCGCCCACAAACGTATCGAATCATGGTCACGTATGGCTAAAGAACGAGTCGGTGCAGTGCGTAAAGTAGCATTAGATCGCAATTCAGAAGAAACGCCAACAACATCAAATAGTTCATCAAATAATGCACATAGTGCTGGAGCGCCTCATGCGGGGGCGCCAGCAATTAATACAACGGGATCAACGACATCACATACACCACCGTTATCACAGCCAATGACACCGCCACCATCGGCATCGTCGATAACATCGAATACGAGTGGTATAGGCAGTGTGACGGATAGTTATGATTTGCATACAGATTCGGAACAGGTGCAGTATTTTTTTAGGGGTGGAGAGGGGCATTATAATTATATGATTAAGAGATTGTTTTAATTAATTTATTTATTTTTAATATTTAATTTCTTTTTTTTTTCTTTTCTTTATTATATTTTCAGGAGGTTAATTTCACCAAGGAATCTCAACCAATACAACCTCAATCGAATCAAAGTTCTACACATACTGTTAATGCGGATGTCTTACGTGGCCCAGCTGATGTTTTACACAGCCCCTTGCATTTGCATCATCAGTCAAGATCATTTCCACCGAGACTACAAAGAACGCCTTCAATATCAAGCCAATCAAGTATAGATAGTGCTCCATCTAGGCAATCAGTAAGAACTTTAATATTGAATGTAAATTTATTTATAATTCATTAAATTTTCTCTTGTAGTGTCATCGTGGCTCCTCGCCACAAATTCGTACCTTTGGTCCTGATGGCCGTAGCTCTTTGCCCACAGAATCGGTGTTCCCTTATTATGTAATTTTTCTTTAATATTTTCTTTAATAAACCCTTAATAATTTAATACATTTTCCTGCTTAGTTATCACGTACTCCTAGTCCTATGCGCACTATTTCTTTGGATGCCCGCAGTGCCAGTCAAGTGGCTGCCGAAGTGGCTGATTTACGCACTTCAAGTCCCTCCCAAAATAGTTTGGCCTCTCTCTCCAGTGTTTCAAATGCACCACTTTCCCCTCATGCACCACATTCTTCTAAACATGGCAATAGATGTATTTCACCTCTTCTAATACCACCACGAATACAACCTAATGTTGATCCTACTATAGGCCCTGCATCTCCTTTGGGTGCCATACAACCTGATTTATATAGGGGTCCCGATGGTCCCATATATTTGAATGCTCCTGAAAATAGTCCAGCATTAGGTCGTTTACATTTAAGGGTTAAATATGACTATCATTTGTTCGATTTGACTGTGCACTTGATTGAAGGTACGTTTTTCAAAATGAACTCACTCTTAAAATTAATTTATTTTGTTATTTTCTCCCTCAGCTCACAATTTATGCCCCATTGAGGAAGGCGGTTTCAGAGATCCTTATGTACGCTTGCTTTTAGAACCCGAAGTGGATAAACGCAAACGTCAAACTCTTATTCATCGTGGCGAGACAAATCCCTATTTTGATCAACATTTTAAATTTCCAGTATCCCGAGATCAATTGCAGGGTAAAGAATTGATCTTGCAGGTTCTGGATTATGATCGCTATTCCCACAATGATATAATAGGAGAAGTGCGCATAAGTATTGATGAATTGGATTTATCAAAATCGGTAGAGGTAGGTTTTCTCTCTCTCTCTCTATTAAATAAAAACTCAAGTTTTGCATAAAATCTTTATTAATTTCTTATAGATCTGGGGTGATTTATTGCGCACTAAAAAGCCTCCAGAAGATCGTCCTGAACTATTATGTTCTTTAAATTATTTACCCCAAGCTGAACGTTTAACGGTAGTCATTATGAAAGCCAAAAATTTGGATACCATACAGGAAACTTATGTGAAGGTATCAAAGGAAATATTTTAACGGTTTATTATTAGTTTATTTGATTATATTTGTTTTCTCTTTTAGTTATATTTGATACAGAATGGCAAACGTGTTAAGAAACGCAAGACCAGTATTAGTAAATCAGAAGATCCAGCAAATCCTACTTGGAATGAACCTTTTACATTTAATTTACAATCATCCTATTTGCACAATGCAGCCATAGAGGTAAGAAAAATGGTATATATGAAATTAAAAAAAGAGGAATTATTAGCAATCATGTTTCTTGAGACTTATTTGGGTCAATAATTAGGCCCTGTT
The DNA here is from genome assembly GCA_932274085.1 of Protocalliphora azurea. NCBI lineage: Eukaryota > Metazoa > Arthropoda > Insecta > Diptera > Calliphoridae > Protocalliphora > Protocalliphora azurea. The sequence continues at coordinate 23,035,511 of OW026522.1, read as the reverse complement.
ATTCTATAACCTTCTATCTATACAAGATTCCGTAAAAAACGTTTAAAGAAGAAAATCATCTAAATATACTCGTAGCACTTCTTATATACAAGAATGAATTGAATGTCCAATACAATTTATTTTTTATTTAACCTATTTTGCAATTATAGATTAAGAATAGATCTACATGCATTTAAACTAAGACTAGATCTCATTAGACATAGAAATATTAAGCAAGTGTGCCTTGAACTTTGTTTGGATTGGTGAACTTATTAAGGATAATAAATTCTATCATTTCATGCATTTATTGTTTTAAAATAAGCCCCTGGAATATGCTTTTAAAAATTTACAATGTTAGATGTTTTAGTTAAAAAAATAATAAATATTTAATGCAACTCAATATTAAGATTGGATTCTAAAACTGGTTAATACAAAACGTAAGTTTGTCTCATGCTAATATTCTTCTTGGACCACCTAAAATCTGTTTGAAGAATCAGAAAACATTGATACTGAAATTGGTCATTAGGGTCACCGGAGTACAATTTTATTCTTGTTAAAAAAAGATAATTTGTTACTTCTTTGTTACCAGATACATGTATTCATATAGAATCGCATCAAACATCCCTTTACGGATCAATTGATATATGACCGAAATTAAACAGCAATGTGTTATGAGAATATTTTGAAATGGCTGATAGGCTTATTACGTTGATTTGAATAGCATAAGAGCATATTTTTAAAATTTTTTGCTTATTTAAAACAAAAAAAAAATACATGAAAATACGCCCCCTAATCATTTTGTTTCCCAACTGCACATTGAATCTCACACAGTGATAGTAGTGGTATAGGTGAGTTTTAGTTGTGAACTTGGACCACATAGACCTAATGGGGAAGGGATCACAGGGTCCCAAAGTTTCTTATATCTGAACCGATTTGAAAGATTTTTATATAGGAGGATTCTGCTGCACGATATCTACGAAAGACATCTTATCCCTTTTAGTTTAAGAGATATTAGGCTTTAAATATTAAGCTTTTATTTTTTAGTCTGCCTTGGTTAAGTTTTTTCGCTACAGTGGATCCAAATTTCATCTGAAAAAACTAGGCCGTATGTAATTAACGACTTTTTAGCATCTCGCAATAAACTCACTGGGCATAACAGGTTGACTCAATGTTAAGTACCAGGGGCAAGCAAGAAAAAAAAAGAAATATACAAATGGAAAGAAAAAAAATATAAATTATTTTGCAAAAAACTAAAATAATAATAGTTTGTAGAAAATAGAAAAAGGAAGAATGAAGAACAATATGATGGAGCTAAAATCAACTTTAAGGAAATTATCATATTTTTTACTTTAAAATGTTAAAGCTTTAAAAATTGTCATTTTAAAAATTTTCATTTTAAAAATTTTCATTTACTTAATTAAATATGCAGGAAATGTAAGTGATTTTTGAAATTTTTAAAAAACAACAATTTCTTTACGCGTTTTTATATTTTTCCAACATAAATTTTTTAATTTCATTTTTTTTTTTTTCTTAGTTCAAAAAAGATAATTCCAAATTATTCCAATTTTTTTTTTTTTTTAAGTAATAATCTTATCACTTAAAAAAATATATTAAAAATACACTAACAAATTTTACTAATACTTAAGGAGTAAGATCAAAAAAATCTTAACACACGTTTTGCCTCCTACTTTTTTTCGGAAGCAATATTAAAAATTTTTTTATCTTTGAAAAATATGTCAATTATTATTTTTAATGACAACCATGTTGGCTTGTTGCGAGTTTGATCAAAATGAGTGACGTCAAAGAGGTACGTGCTAAAATTATTAAAAATTTTCAAAAAAAATCTAAATTGGTCCTACAAAAAATTGGCCAAAGAATTATAGATCTGCCACCAAATTGTTTCCACTGTATCACGAGTATCAGGAGAATTTGACCTTCGATAGGAAACCTGGTTAAGGAAGAAAAAAAGTTCCACATAATATTGGGAAGATCAAGAGAATTGAAAGCATACTAAAAAAAGCAGCCCGGTTAGCGCAATGCTCTATTTGGTGCGAAAAGTTAAAGCCAATGCAGGATTGAAAACATACAACCTCAAAAAACTTCTAGATAAGAATACTGCAAAAAATTTAGAAGCCCAGAATAGGGCAAGGAAATTAAAATCAAATTTCATACAAAAATACTCATATTGTTAATGGACTATGAAACGTATGTACTGACAGATTTTTCATAGCTTCCGGGTCAATATTTTTATGTTGCTAATGCTCGTGAAAATGTTGAAAATAGGTTTAAGACTCAAAAGTAGACAAAATTTTCTATGGTAAGCTTTATGCAGTTGCGGCAAAAGAAGCAAGTCATTTGTTACAATGCACAGTGGGGCAGAATCGAAATTTTTTGGAAATAAATCTGTAACTTCTGATTGGCTCTGACATAAAAATTTTTTAATCACTTACCAAATTTTTGTATCTAGTCCGATTTCAAATATTTTTATATATTGTTATAGGCCCTGATAAGACCTATAAAAGACATGCTTACATGTCCTATTTATCTCTTATAGTTTTCAAATTATTTGCATTTGAATTTTGAAGCACCATAATTTTGCATGTTCATGGTCCAGTCTTTTTCATATATATCCTAGTATTTCCGACCGATTTTATTAGTTAATTAGTTAATTAGTTAAAGAATAAAATTATCTATTAAATAAAAAAGTCGATATCTTTACCGAGTCCAAAAATAAACGATTTTTAATTTGAAAATTGCAAAAAAGACGACTTTTTGTGCTTTTTTAACCAAAAAAGTATGTACTCTCTTTTTTATCTAAAATAAAATTTTCTTTAACAAAATATAATAATTATGCTCTTTTCTGAAAGGTGACTTCACAGAGATGACTTTCAAGATAAAACACAAGCCCAATAACTCTATTGGTCATGGTACACACCCTTCCGAATTCGACCCATTTTATATGTGTTTTGATTTTATACCATATTTTCTCAAATCCCAAAGCTTTATGCAGTTGCGGCAAACGGAGCAAGTCATTTGTTGCAATAAGCTCTATAAATACCAAAATATACACCAAAGAATGTTTGCAAAAAATGGCTTCTTCCTTTCATAAGGAAGCACTATGCGTCCACATGTTTTTGGCTCGATTTGGCTTCACTACAGTAAGAAAGCTCTGGAGTGGTACCAAAACAGTAACATAGTTTTTGTACCAAGAAAGAATCCTCCAAATTGCCCGTAGCTAAGACCAGTGGAGAGATATTGGGCTCTTGTGAAAAGAGAATTGAAAAGAACAAAGAAGTTGTCCCAAAATATGGAAGATTTTAAAAGGGGATGGGCAGGACTATAAGAAAAAAGTGACTGAAACAACTAGCAAATCTCTAATGAAAGGGTTACAAAAAAAAGATCCACGAGTTCATAAGAAGTGGCTGGAACTATAAAAGTTATATTTTTATGTGATCTGTAATATAATAATAATTAAATAAAAAAAATCAAAACTCTAAGATCAATCGTTTCTAAATTATTGAATTTTATATTCGATTTCATACTTTATAGACTTCAACTTCATGAAAAAATATATATATATTTTTTTAATAAGAAACTTTTGATCATACCTTTTATTTTCTTTTAACAATTTTACCGCCTGTTTCTCTATGTCGAACGAAATATTCGTTTCGAAAATTTTTATGGAAAACAACAATAAAACGTTAAATTTATTTGTTGTTTTCCATATATTTTGTCGACATGATTTTTTTTTTCAACATAGAGAAACCGGCAGTTATTTTTCCTGTAACGGGAAGAAACGAGAAAACTTGAAATATATCGGTAAAATAAAAAGATAAACGTTTAAAATCCTTAAGGAAAACTATATATATATATATATATATATATCAACAAATCTATATTGGCAAAATCAACATAAAGTTTTAGTAATAAAAATCGCGAATTTTTCATAATAAAAAAATTTCCAACAAACTCCACCCCCTCAAATACTTTGGCTAGATCCGCACCTGGTGAAATCAATGTTGATAAAAAGAGGCATTTTCACCAAAATTTCCATTGATAAAAAAAAGTATTGAATCGCAAATAACCAGATAAGTACTGGATTGAGGTGCACCAAGCAATTTGTTTAATAAAAATAATATTAGAGTACTGAATACTAGGGTTTTAAAATAATTTCAGTATAATTTAGATCGAACAACATTTCGAGAATTCTATTTTTCTTAAATTATTGATAGAATAATTATTGATTCCAAACTGGACCATTTTGTTCGTTCGAATAAATTTTAAATTTTTTCTTCTATCAATTGAATGATTTTCATCTAAATGACAACCCCATCGAATACTAATTATTCACCGGACATTGCAACTTAATGAGATTGATTAAAAATTAAAAATTCGATAACTTTTCGACTACAGATCATTTCTCAACATAATGTTTTTTTTTTTTTTTTTTGTGCAAGAGTTTTCCAAATTTGATTCTTCCAAGTCACAGTCATCCTTATTAAGGTTGAACAATATCACAGTTCAATGTTTTATTATCTCTCAAAATTTAATTTTAAAAAATTTATAAAGTAGTTCTTTTGATCCAGCAAAAAAAAAACAATCAAGCGCTACCAAAAAAGAACATTTTCACTTAAAAAGTAAAACGAAGTGCATATTTTGAGCTTTTTTGGAAATTATTAAAAATTACTTGCAAAGAAGTGAAAATAAATGTATTTGTAGCAGAAAAAAAAGGTTGATAATTTCTAAGAAAATTAAAATTTTACAAATTTTATAGCATTTCTATTATCTTTTTTCATAAACATAATTTTAAGAGAAGTTCTTCAAAAGTAATGAACAAGTACAGTAGACGCTCACAAATTAGAACCGCTTTGTTTTTGAGGCAATTCTAATTTCTGAATTATTCTAATTTCTGGACGTTTATTTTTTTCGAATAAAAAATAAAAAATTGAGTAAATTTACTTGCAAAAACTAAAATAAAACACTTTTGATTTTTTTTTTTAAATTCAATTTTATTTCATAAAAACAAGAAAACAAAACGTAACAATTCAGTCCAATACATTAAATGTATTTTTATAAATTTATTTAAAAAACATAACAATTCAGTCCAAAAAACTAAATTATTTTACATATGTATTTCAAAAAAAAAAAAAATATTAAATAACAAAGTTAAAAGTTATTATTATTTAAAAACTTAAAAAAAATGTAATAAAAAACGAAGGAAAATATACTTATTTATGTACTTATGTAATTTTAAAAACCTTTTCAGTAGAAAAAAATTAGGAACACTTTAAATAAATTCATTAATAAATATTATTATCTCGTAACAAAAATAAGCAATGCAGTTGAGTGTTACACATATGTTCACACATATGGAAATACGGAACAAAATAGTGAATTTTGCAACTTTTGACGTGACTTTACTTAGTTTTGAGGCCATTATATTACTATTATTAAATGACCTATATCTACATTTTATATATCGTTGAATTGGTAAATAAGTCTACTTTTATATTCTTCTAACATTTTTAAAATATTTGCAAAATTAGTGGAGTTGTATTAAAAAAATTAAATTTTTTTGGATTTTCAGCTATTTTTTTTTTAATTTATTTTTGAAAAATTACCAAAAGTAGGTTATTGGAGCTATTTTATTGATTTTTTTTAGGAATGAAAGCTTGATTTGTGTTTTATACATTACATAAGAAATAATATTAAAAATATTATGCTAATATTCTTTTAATATGCTTTTAAAAATAGTCGTTAAAAAAACTGACTTTTAACATAAAATCTCCACTCCTGCATTCGTTTTTGGCCGGGCGGGAAGCAGTTTAGTGTTATATCATTCTAAATCTATATCTATAAAAAATATAGGTACCAAATTTAAAAAAGCTCGCGTGACATTTTTTTTATTAATCGATAAAAATGAAACTATTTTTTAAAATTGACAATTTTCGGCCAATGCTGGATGTAGGGTGCAAACTTAAATCAATTCAAAATTTCTTTATTAACCATTTATGAAGCCTTATCTTTTGAAATTAATAAAGAAAAAATTTTTTTATTAACGGAACTTTGAGAAAAAAGTGAATGAATTGTACTATATTTTTGTAAAAAAATAGCCATTTTTCATGCCAATTTCAGAGTGCTGACTTTGAATATTTTTTCACGTCTAGAGGAACTGAGATAATCCAAAAATTCTTTCAGCATATTATTTTGAAATATGTAGCAAATTACAGAATATTTCTGAAAAATTTTTACTTCATATATCTCCGGACTTATTCCCGAAAAACGAAAAAAAGTCGAGCCAAAAAATCAAAAATTCAAAATTCAAGCGTAAATATTTTTTTAACTGTAAGAGATAACTTAGATGAGTAAGCTTATTTTTTCTTTATCTTGCCAAGCACTTTTCAGAAATATAAAAATCTTTAAAATCGGACTTCATTTGTACAAGTTACGATTTTTTTTAACTTTTACATACTCGAGGTAGTCAACTTTGACACCCTGTAGCTTATCTCGTGTTATCACAGGGTGACTACAAGATGATTTTTCTGAAAGCTTAGGTCCTCCTCTACAACTCTTCCATACATTTCAATTTGATCCGACCAGTAGTTTAGGAGATTCAGATTTATTACCAAAAAATTTGCGTTTGACCCCACTGCGACGCGTATCAAATTTCGCAAATAAACTAGCCGCAAACACACATAAATGCGACAAAAAAAGCAACAAATACGGAGTAAACATATATTATTTTTAGTTTTACTATGTTCAAACAGAATAAAAATAAATCGGAGATTTCTTGTGTTCAAATAACAAAAAAAAAAAAAAAAAAACGCTCGGAAATTAGAATTTTTAATTCGAATTTCAGACCGTTTGATGTATTGCATACACTGATTCTAATTTCTGGACGTTCGAATTACTGAAAGCTCTAATTTGTGGACATCTACTGTAGCATAAAAGAAGAATATTCTTCCAATGACAACCATGGGTTAAAAAAAATAACACTATGTACTTCTTTGCAATGAGAACACAATGTTAAACTCATGACTTTTTCGGCTCTTTTACAGTACTATTTTTGCTGGGGAATAGCTAAAGCTTACTCAAATGTCTATGAAGGGAGTGATGTTGATTTTCTGTTAGCTAACATGTAAATCCTTAAAGTCCCCGATTTTTAGATTAACTCTCGTATTATTAAACAAAAATTAATTAATTATAAGTATTAAATTTAATATTAATTTATCATTTTCCCTCTTTTTATTTTTAGATCTATGTTGTCTCTGTGGGCGGCGAGACCCAAGAAATCGGCAGTATTGGTTTGGGTCCCCAAGAAAGTGGTACCGGTTGCCAACATTGGCATGATATGATAAATAATGCGCGTAAGCCGACAGCCATGTGGCATTATGTACGTTAATAAAATTTTTTTTCTAATTAAATTCAAACTATACGACTATATACAAAAATAAATATATAATATATAAATAAACTATAAATATATACAAAATAAAAAATATATATAAAAATAAATTATAAATATTATACATAAACATAAATAGTTACAAATTAAGTTCATAAAAAAAACAACTAAAAAATCAAAACAACTAATTTAACTAAAAAGCAAAAAATTACAGCAGAAAATACATAAAAAAATCCCATATAAATATGAAATTTAAGTTAAAAAAAAGCTACTAAATTACTGAAAACAAAATAAACCATATTTTTGGAGGAACTTGTAAAACAAATAGAGAAATTGAATAAGATAATAAAATGATCTAATAACTATTTACACAATTATTATTAAATTATGAAATACCTAAAAGTAAATGCATTGAGAAATGTAATTTAAATAAAGAAAAAAGTTAACGTGATAAAAGGACATACACGCCAAATATTAACAAATTAAAACTTCAAACGCGAAACATAAAAAAAAAAAATCAAATAGTTAACACATATTAATATTTAAAATAATCAAGCATTAAAATAATTAAGCTTAAAATATGTAATTAACGGTTACCTGTTAACCGATATTAAAATTACTTTTCAATTTTCATATAATATTTACAAAACGTCAACTATTTATGTTTCTTTTCAATATAAAATTCTTTATTAATCTTTTTCAAAATAAGAAAAAAAAAATCCCAAGAGCTCATAAACTTAATTGTTCTTTTGCCTTGAAAAGAGAAACATCTTCTTGAAAATGTCAACCAAAATTTTTATATAATAATTGTCATAATTTTATTTATATTTTTAAGATTGGTAATGGATTGATATGTTAATGGTTTTTTGACATAAATAGCTCTACACAAAGTAATATTTTTGCTCATAATTGATGCTGTTTTTTTTTAATCATTTCATTTATATTTCATTTCTTTATTCATTCAAATTTGAAGTACTCTTAATCATTTGCCCAGGATTATATAAAGAATAACGTCTTAAGCAGTTAACGACTGACGTTTGTCGTCAATCATTTTGAGCTGAAAGTACAACACACACCCTTTTCAACGCCTTTGATTTTAGCAAAGCAAAAAAAAAAACAAGGAATGTTTGTATAGTTGACATTTTTCTTTTTTTCTTTGTATGTTTTTAATTTTACTTCTTTTCATAGTAATGAGATTATTTTGGTGAATAAATACCTTCTTTTTAAGTTATTGTACTGAATGTACCTACTTAAGGAAAAGTACCACAGGATGTACTTAAAGAAATGTTTGTGGTATGTTAGTGGGAAAAGGATTATTTTATTATGAAAAATGCTGAGTTGTGAACAGAAAATATGACTGTAAAATAAAGGGAAAAGCTAGAAATCAATTTCTCCCACATTTAGTCCCTCTTCTTTGTTCATAGTTCAAAATTAGCAAAATATATTGTAAGTTGCTCAAAATGTATAGCATTCTCATTGAATACAAAGTAGTCAAAGTCCTGAATTTATTATTCCAAATCAGTTGATTTTAGCAAGTTCTAAAAGTAGTAAATAAATGTCACTATTTACAACAAATATAAACGGATTTGAATCTAACTCTCACAAGAATTAAAAAAGTTAATTTTTATAATTTTTTTAACAAAACAGTACATAATGACTTTTTAAAAATCACCCTAATAGCTACTGAAAATATTAAATATTGTTATTTCACTAATGAATAACTAATACAAAAAAAAACAATCTTTCATAACATGTTATTTAGTAATATGGATCGCTTCCATCCTATGACTACCACGTGTTAAATTCATTGATATTTCACCAAAATTGAAACTAGTTCGAGTTTACCAGTAGCTTTTTTTTCTGGGTATAACCCAGCAAAAACTTTTTGGTTTCGGTAATAACAACTACTTATTAAAGTAGTTTCTTGGTAATGAGGCGTCATTATTATTTGCCTACTCTGTATTACATTAATAAGTACTCAATAGTAGAATAGCGCAGTAATACTGCAATCACGTGGATCAGTTGGATAGAGCGCCGGATTAACAACCAGAAAGTTGTTGGTTCAACCCCATTCTGAAGCTGTTAGTTTTTTATAATAAAATGTCTAAAAAGATATTTTAAACTAAATAGAGTTTTTGTCGCTTAGTATGCTATGTGCGAGATGGTGTACTGAGTAAGACGTTAGTCAGTAAAAACGAATGGTTAGTGTGTGTCCAAGTTCGAGTCTCACAGACGGCAAAATTTTTTTGTTTTTTTTATTTTTGTTTTCGTTTAGGTACATATTTTTGAGTACTCCTAGAGTCAAAAATAACTACATGAATTTGTGAACAAGTTCGAACAAAAATAATTAGTTATTCAGGCAAAAAATAAGTAGTTTATTTTTGTTTCCAATTATACCTGCTAGCTTACCAGGAAAGCAAAGTTTTTTTAATCCGGTTCTTTCCTTATAGCACAATTTTGAACTCTTTGTCGGAATGACAATTAAAAGAACTCATAGAATTTATCATAAAAGTCTGATTAAAAAAAAAAATTCAGGAACCTTCTACAAAGGCCAAAGAAACCATTTTTGGTCCTCAATCAATATGTCACACAGTGATCGAGCTCATAGAAAAGTGGAAAAAAATAAGACATGTCCTACAGTCATAAAAATTTGAACTTATATGTAAATTTGCCTGCTAATTTCAAATCTAAAAAATCTAAAAGATTTTTAAAATTATTAAAATTTATTCCGATATGGGAAAATGTCCACATAAGAGATGTAATTAATTAATATTTTCTAAAATTATTGTATAGTTAATAATTGCTAAAGCACAGTGGTTCCAAAACTCTTCTTTTTTTTGGAAATAATTTTGTAACTGTTAATCTGTTGAAGATATTTTAATAAAATTTAACATGGCGAAAGTTGAGCTATTTTCGAGCTGATTTGAACAGATCCCTAGCGGGGTAGTGGGCAGACTACCAAAGTTGGTATGTAATTAAATAAACCAATTTTTCTATTATTTTTGGTCTCGTTTTTTTTTTTCAGTTCTTTTAAACTTGACAAACTTAATTTTGGTCTTAAAATTTTTATAAAATATCAATTAGATTTCTTATAAAATTCCAAATAATACTGCTGCAAGAGTCATATAAATATATTAATCCGATAAAATGTTATATTTTGAAATTGAAACTAAAAAAAAAAAAAATTACATTTTTGGGTTTTTTTCAAAAAAGGTAGTAACATTCCTTTACTTCCAAAATATTTTTTATGTTTTGGACTACATTCTATTTTATGTTTTCGAAAGAAATATTAACGTATGCTCTATACGAGAAATTTTTCTATCATAACAAGTAACAAAACGTAGACAGAGCTACTGCAATTTTTTTATTTATATCAGCATATATGAGAACACGTATATAAAATTTTATTATAATAAATCACTTCTTTTTCGTTTTTCGTAGAGGTATGTTGTCAAAATTTAATAGTAAAATTTTCTTTTTTCTTAATTTCATAGTATTTTGTATTATTTTTGCTGCAAATAATTAATTAATTGAGATTACTATGAAGAATTACACTTCTTCTTAAAAAAAAAAAAAAATAATAAAAAAAGTAAACGTAAAAAACAACAACAAAATGTTTGATAGAAAAACAAATTTATCTTCGCTTGAGCTCTAACAATTATATCATAACACTGCTATAATATAAAAAAATTTGGCCTACACGTGATAAATTCTTATCATGATAAGAATTTTATATTTGTTATGATAGAAAAATCCCTTGTAGACTCTGCGCAACTTAAAATGGTGTAAAGTGAGACCAAGCAGGCAAACTTTACCATCTGTATTTCTTAGAGTAGTTTATATTTATTTGTAAAATCCTTAAAATGCAAAGCTGGGCTTAACAAAAAAATATATCAGTTCTATACATCCATGTGTTGTTTAAACACATAAAAACGATTTCCTAACGTACGGCTTTTATAAGGAGAGGGTGATGATTTCAATGAAAATATCAACTTTTGAATTATATTTTCCCGGCTTAGGATTTTGGGTATTTTGATGCAAGAAAAGTGGCAATTTTTTTTTTAAATCCCTGATTTTACAACTAGTTTTTCTAAATTGCCTCAAAATTTCAATAAGATATCTTTATTGGTTTAAATTTTATTTCAGGCCAAATATGAACAATATTTCTTTCTCTCTCTCTCTCTCTCTCTCTCTCAAAAAAAATCTAAAATCTGAAGAAATTTAACAGCATTTAAAATATTTTCAATGATCATGATTCTCCATGTCTTAACATTACCCATGATATCAAATACTTTCAAAAAATGCTCGAAAAGAAAGAAAAGCTTTGCCTTCTTAGGTAATTTTTAGCATTTTTCCCATGTATTTTATGAAAAATGTAAAAACATCGTGAACAGCAGTGCACAATGGGGCAGAATCGAACATTTTTGGAAATAAATCTATAACTTCTAATCAGCCAGTTGGATTTACATATGCGTAGCAGAGGAGTGTACAGTTTGGAAGGAGGACGCCACATGCCTCTTAGGAGCTGAGCTATGAGAACTCAAAGTCCCCCCTCTGACATAGAAAATTTTTAAACGTTTGCCATTTTTTTTTTTTTTTTTTTTTTTCCTATCCGATTTCAAATATGTTTACATCTTGTTAAAGCCCTCGATAAGATCTATAAAAATAAACTTGTGATATTTATCACTTCTAGTTTTCGAGTTATTTGCATTTGAAATTTTAACTACCTCAAATTTGCATGCTGAACGAACATTTTGTTAAGATATCTTTACTAACAAAAAATTCACTAAATTATGCTGCCTAGCTGACATGATTCTTTATTATATACAAAAAGGTTGAACTCAATATCTTTTACAGAACTGAAATTATACTATTTCAAAATTGAATATGTCACAAAAATTTCCAAAAACATTGTGCTATTATGGATGTGAAAAGCTATAAATAAATAAGTTATTTGTTCCCATAGCCAATGCTCGAAAGTGTGTTTTAGTTGAAACACACAAAAACTGCAATTTTTCTTGATATATTTTGTTTCTAGAATGTATTTTAGATTTAATTTTTTTCTTTTTTTTTCTGTGAAGACGTCCGTTGGTTTTAAGGAAATATTTTCCGATTTAAAGAGTATTTTTAAGCGCATAAATTACTTTTTTTGTTAGAACTTATTTTGGGTTAATTTAATAAACAAAAACATGCATTGAGTGGTGTCTTAGAAGCAGTCGGGGTTGATTCTTATATTTCGTTTCCTTTCTTTCTACTCTTGTGCCCTTTTCTGTTAGGGATCTTCTCTTTCTTCGTGTTATTAGCTTTCTCTGGTATTTATAAAGGCATCACAATGGACCGTATGGTCTCTAGGTGGAGGCGTGAAGACGCCACCCTTTTTAACCTAACCTAACCTGCAGTGAGTGGTGAGAGTGGAGAATAATTCCTAAAAACAGAGCTGTTATTCCTAAAAATATAAAATGTATATGTTTATATTTTTATAAAAGTTTAAAATATGAAATCATTACACTCACAAAATTATTGACTAATAGAAATTAAAATTTTTAACGTTTTACCAACTGTGAAAATAAGTATAGTTTTGTAAGTTATATTTCCAACATAAGAAATTTAAAGATAAACAAATTAATTTCCCAGTATTGTTAATACAAATTTTTAATCAGGGTTCAAAGACTTTTTTCGAGTCATATCCCCAACTGGCAAATTTTAATCCCCAAAATTCCCCAAATAACTGCTTATATTAACCCCAAAAATTCTCACCAAAATAATACTTTTAATAATAATTTTAGAGATAGTATAAACTATATTTCTTTTTATTTGTACTTCAATCCATTTCCATTGTAGATATGCAGATTTGAGCAGGTAAATTTACCTAAATAGTCAGTAGTAAAAAAGAAAGTTTCAAAAAAAAAAAATAGATTTTATAGAAATCTTAACATTTTTATCAATAAATAATTTACGCCACTTTTGTAGTTAATTCATAGACCAAAGATTACCTTTTTAATTCTTCTTCAAAGGTAAGAAAGTATGATTAATTAAGTTCCGTTGGCTTTAACTATTTTTGATACACTTTCATCAACTTTTAAACAACTATTTATTGAAAGCTTTTAAATTCTTGCTTACTATTGCAGTAATAAGCGTTAACAGAATGATGATTTTATCATATTTTTGATGATTTTTTCCTACAAAATATGATTTTTATTTTAATAATATTCATTGTTTTTTAAAGATTCACGATGAATTGTTAAAATAAGTTTATAAACATCCGTACATCTAATTTCAAAATATATACTATACTTATCTTATTGAAAGTTTAATAATAAAGATTCAAATTTGTATGAGAGAACTACACGAAAAAAAACCCTCCATATTTATATAGGAAGCCTGTAAAAGTATAAAATTTTTCTACTGTTTGTTTCATTTAACTTTCCTCCAGTATTCCAAAATAGACCACTAGGTCAAACATTTAAGTTTTATCGAATGACGATAACGCGATAGCAGCAATACTACTTTCGTAAATTCTGACCAAGTTTGGCAACTGATTGAAAAAGGTAAAAAGGTAACGGTAATGGTATTTTGGGTATATTTCGGTAAGGGTTTTTTTAGCTGTAACGGTATTTACGGTTATTTCGATAACAGTATTTTAGCCTTATCGGCATTCCGAGCTATTACGGTAACGATATTTTAGTGGTAACGGTATTCGTAGTTATTTCGGAGGGAACGGTTGTTTCAAAAATTCCGCGGATATCGGTTCGCAACCATGAAATATAAAGTGGAGTCAAGTATTTAAAAGTCGGGCTGGGATAACTATAAAATTTTTACAAATTTTATTTTAATTTTATTCAAAATAATAATTTTTTCTTTCGCAAACTTTGTAATAACGGTAATGGTATTTTAGCGATAATGATATTTTTTATTCTTATATATTATTTTGGTATAGGTATTTTAGTGGTAATGGTATTTTGAGCTATTAGGGTAATGGTATTTTAGCGGTAACGGTATTTCCAATTATTTCGGTAACGGTGTTTTAGAGGTAAGGGTATTTCAGAGGCAACGGTAGCTAACCTTGGTTCTGACACATGACCGAATTTTGTTAGGTCAATCAATTTTCGATGGAAAATTATTTAATGTCCATACAAGGGCACGTATTAAGTGTTTTAAATTTTTATGATCATAATCTGCAATCCAAAGGATATATGATCTCACACATTGCTTTTATTGTTTAGAACGGCGAGTCTAACTGCTGTCCAATATTAAGTTATAATTTTGTGGGGCTTTGAAAACAATGAAATGTAGACTTCACAAAAGATTTTTGCTGAAAATCGATCACTCAGTTAAAAGACTTCTTCATAGGAAAAATGTTTTGTAATTCGAATCTATAAAAAATACATCGAACTTTTATACATTGAATCGATATACAGAATAATCGCACAGATATAAAAAGATGTTTTCTAATAGGTGTGTCAAGTTGAACCAAGTATCATTAAGTTTATAATTTTGATGATTTTTATAGCAAAATTATGATTTTTCATTGCTCAAATGATAATTATTTAGGAAAGGTTTCTGGCAACGCTGGTAAAAATAATGAATCATTAATTGCTATTTAGGGATTTATACAAAACATCCCCTAATCCCCAAACCAAATTTTTCATCCCCATTTCCAAAAAGAAATCCCCAATTTCGGGATAAATCCCCTAATCTGACAATACTGTTTTTAATGTTTGAAATAGATTCTCATTATCCTTGTTTAATTTTTTTGGTTTAAAAATAGAAAATATCCCATTAAAAAATCTTAATAAAAAGTGGTTTCTTTTAAAATCCATAAAAAAACATCGAAAAATATCCTTTATACAAGAATGGTTTGTGTCACCACTTAAGTGTATACAGAAACCAAATAACGTTTCTTCATAACAGATTTCATGCCAATTGGAATTTTTGGCATAAATCCCCTAATCTGACAGCACTGCTTTTAATGTTTTTTTTTTTTTTTTTTTTGGTTTAAGAATAAAAAATATCCCGTTAAAAAAATCTTAATAAAAAGTGGTTTCTTTTCAAATCCATAAAAAAACATCGAAAAATATCCTTTATACAAGAATGGTTTGTGTCACCACTTAAGTGAATACAGAAACCAAATAACGTTTGATCTTTCCTCATAACAGATTTCATACCAATTGGAATTTTTGGCACAATTCAAACAAGAAGTATTTGTTAGAATATTCTATGAGTCTTATAGGATCTTAAAATAGTGTTTCAAATATTTAAAGAACTAAAAGTGTGAAAGCATTGAATAGGGGTCGCGAAGACCTTAAAAAGACCATCATAATCTTACATCTAAAATTCTTTCGAAGGTGAACTTCTCAATTTCGACATTTTTTATAATCTGTGTACGTTTTAAAGTTAATGGCAAAATGTCCGAACAAATACATGAAATCTTCAACCCCACAATTCCGATTTCAATAAATTTTGAATATATGATCCAATACAGGCAAATATTAAGATTTTTTTTTTAAATTTTAAAAACTCTTTATAAATAGACGGTCGATGTGTACACAGAAAAAATTTATTACCTTTTATTTTTCAATTAACACAGTTATTTAAGTCAAAATTTAATTAATACATTCAATTATCTACTTGTTTGATTTAAAAAATTTTCGGTTTTTATTATTTTTTTATATTTATTAGTAATACAATCATTTGGGTGGTAGGTGCAAATTTAAAAAATTTTTAATTGACTGAATTATTTTGGTGATTGGTGATTTTTTTCGGTGTACACATATACACAATTTCAACGTTGCACCTAGTTTCATTCTACTTTTTTTCCAATTTTAATATGAGCTCAATTCACTGTGAGGCGATACTTTTAATATAAAAAAATCATTCATTTATAACAATTTCTAACTAAAACGAAAGCAGACCCTAAGCAAGGATTCTGAAACTAATTTTTATGTAATAAAATTTGGACATTTTTAAAAATCAAACTATATAACTATTAAGGAAAATTTATTAAACAAAATAGTGTTAACTACAACAAAAAAAAAAAAATAATTTAAACAAAAAATTTTTCAATCATAAATCATTGCTTAAATAACTAGTTCCAAAACCGTTTCACAAATCAGAATTCGGTAACACTTTCCCAGAAATGCAAAATCATTTGTAACAATTTCAAACTAAAACGAGTACAAACAAGGATTTTGAAATTATTGATGGAACTATATATATAATATATTTTTATATAATGAAATTTTGTTCTTTTTTTGTTAAATCAAACTATACCAATGATAAAATTAAAATAATTAAACGAAATAGCATTAACTACAACAAAAACACTTTAAACAAAAAATGTTCCTTTTGATCTAACACAAAATAACGTCCTTTTTAAACAAGAAAAAGTCCTAAAAATTAAATAAAAATAACAATGAAAAATACACCAAATTAAAGCAAAATTTTGAGGTAAATTATAAGAAATTGTATGAAATTATATTTAATGAAAATAAAAAAAAAAACTATTTTAAGTAATTTCATAAAAAGAAACAAATTATAATTTTTTAAAAAAATATTTGGGAGAAAATTTTATTTATTTTACAAAATTTTAATTAAAAGTATTCAAAAAATTACTAGAAATTAAATTAATATTTTTGTTAAGGAAAAAAACATACGGTTTCAAAATCAAATTTATAACAAATAAAAGTCTCAGTGAATTTAATTTTTATTATATAAAACCATCTTCAAAAATAATAGGTTTGTTCGTTTGCATGATATTTTTCTAGTTTTACTATTTTTGCAAGTAATTTACTCGTAAAGCATTTCTGTGCACATAAAAATAGTAAAAGTAGTAAACATTTTAAGAGAAAATTATTTTCTCGTTAGCTATATTTTACTTGAATATTTTGTACGAGGAAAACTAAAAAAGTATAATTAGAAAATATGTTTAATTTTTTCAAAGTTTTCTGTTGCAACCTGTGGTCAATTTTGAATAAAATCCGGCAAATTTTTGAATTATAATATATACTTTCATAAAATTTATACGACAAAATTGTATTGTATTACTTATGCACCTTTAAGTGATTTTCGGAAAGGGCCTTTTATGAGAGAAGGTTTTTTAAACTACTCTAAGAAGTCATTTGGGAACCAGTAATTTGTTCATAGAAATGATGTGGAAATAATGTACAACTAGTTCTGTGTAAAAAAATAAAATAAATAAAAATAAATAAAATAACGACATAGAGGGTTTTGCATTGTAAAAAAAAAAAAATACATTTAATTGCCATTTAATGTTTGGGAATAGTATCGCTTAAATGAAGAACTAAGAGCAAAAAAATTTTAAAATTATGTGGGAATAATTTCCTAATCAGTAATCTTATCTGAGATGAAAATAGAGATACATCTTAATTATGACATATATAAATGAATATTACGGTGAAATTCTCAAGATTTTGTGGGAATAATTTTCTTGTTAAGTTCCACAAATGATATGAAAATAGGTAAGGAAGGGTTACAGTAGCCGCCATACAAGCTAAATATTTTTTATATATCTAAAGAACTATTCAAACTATGTTAATTTTTTGCCCAGATTCATATTCATATTACTCAGAGTGATAGAGTCTTTTGCACTCAAAAATAAAAATAAATTATTTATTTTGTGAGATAGAGGAATAAAAAAAAAAAATAAGATGAAAAATATTATGAAAAAAATTGGAAAACCTAGGAATATTTATTTGAAATTTATATCATAGATGATAGTTACTATAGAAAATATAAGCATCAAAAAAAGCAATTTCATGAAAACCTGAGATAGAGCGTTTTGAATATATGTAGGTCCCCGATATGATTTCATATATGAAAACTAATTTAATATATGAAACCATACATGACATAAGTTTTACATGAATATTTCCATATATGACGAAATGGTCCATATATTTTACTATATATGTTTCCAGATATTAAACACGACTCAATGTATGAACCCATAAACCCTTATATAACGATATAGCATCATACATATATACAAATTTTCATTATTTTCAGCTGGGAATAATTTTTTTTTTTTAATTTTTAATTAGTTATCAAACTTTATCCATTTGTCGGGCCTTAAACCTAAAAGTACTTAAAAAGGAAAAAGTACTTTAAAAATATTAATTTATAGTTAAAAATAGAAAAAAATATTTTCATTATATAAAAGATATTATAGAATTTCTGAAAAACTAAAATTATTTGAAAAATTTTAATAAATATTTTTTAATTCATGGTAAAAATTGAGCAAGATTTTTAGGTTTCTATCTTAAAAAGCACAAATTATAATTACATTAACAATTTTTATTTTAAATTTAAAAATAGAAATAGAAGAAAAGTTTAAAAAATGTTAATGCCTATTTCTTTTTTAATCAAGCTGAAACTCGAGCAAGATTTGTAAGGTTTCTTACTTAAAAAATCCGGGATTCCCCACCTCAAACCCTACAATCGACACACAGTGTGCGATTCAAAAAATGAAATGGAAATAATTATGGAATTTCGGAACGGTTGCTGCGATTTCAATGAAATTTCACATAGTGATAAAAAAGGTCAAGGCGAATTTAGGTTTCGAGCTAGGACGATATAAACGTAAAGGGAGCAGGTCGACAGGGTCTCAAAGTTGGACTCCTTGGGTATTAAAAATATCTCAACCGATTTAAAAGATTTTTATATGAGTAGATTCTGCTGGTCGGGATCTAAGTACGTGTAGGTTATCTCTTTTATTAGGATTCAAATCGGAAAATTGGAAAAATCGAAAATCGAGTTTTTCTATGAAATTTTGTGTGAAATTATTCCTTAATAGCATTCCAAATCAAACAATAGAAAGTTCTTAGGTGTAAATCATGGAAAATTGCGGATAATGCGAAATACGGAAAATTGGAAAAGCTCTCCGCAAAAGTCGGAAAATTGGAAAAATCGAAAATCGAGTTTTTGTACAAAATTTTGTGTGAAATTATTCCTTAATGGCTTTCCAAATGAAAAAATAGAAAGTTCTTGGTGTAAAACATGGAAAATTGCGGAAAATGCGAAATTCGGAAAATTGGAAAAATCGAAAATTGATTTTTTTGTATGAAATTTTGTGTGCAATTATTCGTTAATGCCTTTCCAAATGAAAAAATAGAAAGTTCTCAGCCAAAATCCGATAGATGGCGTTATACGTTGAATTATAATTTGCTCAATCTGACAGGTGTCATTTTGGTATTGTAATTTTCTGCAGTAAATGTGCTATTTTTCTTGCTGCAATTTATACGACTTTTGTGTATTGTTAAACTGATTCCGGATTAATGTGAAAAAACTTAATTTTTAATTTCCCTAATTTTTTTATTTATCGGGCCTCTTTTTTATCACAATATTTGATGATAATTGTGGAAATCAACGTACGTTTCTTCATTCTTCGTCAGTATCCTTTGTTTGTCTTCACTATGTACCAGAAACTCCGCCGCATAATTTACAGCTGAAGGTGGGATTGATCATAATCATGTTGCGGAATCTCAATCCTCCAAAATTGTGCAACGGTACACGGTTGTCCGTAAAAAAGCTAATGAACAATGTGATTCAGGCGACAGTCATCAAAAGAGAGGAAGTTCTTATCCCACGAATTCCCATTATTCCAATTGACCTTCCATTCCAATTCAAGCGGATTCAGTTGCCCGTTCGATTGGCATTTGCGATGACAATCAATAAATCGCAAGGCCAATCACTACTAGAAGTCTGTGGGATTAATCTCGAATTTCCCTGTTTTTCGCACGGTCAGCTGTACGTTGCATGTTCGCGTATTCGTTATTTGTTTTTGCGCCGGAAAACAAATCGAAAAACATTGTTCATCAAATCGCTCTCTACTGATTCTATTCAAACAAATCACATTGAAAATTTAAATATTTGTGTTGTATTATTACTCTAAAGTTTGTCTGAAGGCTTAAAATTGGGGCGAGGCAAAGTTCGCCGGGTCCGCTAGTAAAAATTATTTTAAAAAATTTAATACTTATTTTTTTTTAATTCAAGATTAAACTTGATTTTCGCCATTTCATCTAAAAAAAGCACAAGTTATTTTAATAAAAACAAATTTTCAAAGTGTGAAACATAACAATATTTTTTTCTTCAGTTGAAAGATAATACATACATTTTGTCGGTGCGCTGACGAAGAGACCTATTTGTAATTTTTAATTTTTTTTTTATATAGCATCTTACATCGTTATTAGTCATACATTAACCCACCAAAGTGTTTTCCATTATATCAATAGATTTCGAAGTTACAAAAAGTCCTATATGCAGATTTCCTTGATCAAAAAATCCTTATTGTTTTTTACTACACATAGGATTTTTAAAATAACAAAGAAACAAAAATATAAAAAAATAACAAAAGTTTTTTATAGAAAAAGTCTTATGTGTAGATTTTTTTTTTTTAATTTCTTTTGCCATTCGCGAACGCCATAAGATATCGATTTTGTTTTTACATAAAATTAATAAATATCCTAACGAAAAAACAAAAATCAAAAATGGAAACGGTGTTTTCCCCTGCAAAGTAGTAAAAGAAACATATAGGACTTCGTCAGCGCCGGACGATTTAATTTGAATAAAATTCACTGAGACTTCAAGTTTTTTTATACTTTTATCTAAAGTCCTTTAAAAGATCTTAAAACAAATAAGTAAAAAATATGTAAAATTACGCTTAAATATGCTGTAAAGTATTGTTTATAAAACTACGTTTATAAATAAATAAAAAAATATTATACTAAATGTTAAATGAATTATAAAACAAAAACTATTCAATTTAATCATTAAAAAATAAACTAAAAAAAAATACACTAAAATAAATCAAAACCCCCAAACTAAATTAACCATTTCATAACAAATTATTATAAAATAACAAATCAAAAATTATTTCTAAACAAAATATAATAAAATAAAATCTACAGATCTTAAAAACAAAATTTTTAAATAAAACCTATATTTAAATTAATAAATTTAACTTAAAAAAAAAACAAATAATGACATTTTAAGGGAATTTAAAAAACTACAAAAATGAAATTATTAAATGACTATAAAAATTATGCTAAAAAGTAAAGTATTAAAAAACAATAAAACTATTTTGAAAATATTTTTATTAAATTTAACAAAACACAACTAAAAGTCCAATTTTTTCAAATACTAAATAAACCATAAACAAATTTTGAGAATAAAATATATTTTTCCTGAGAAATAATATAAAAACAATTTATTTCTAAAAAATCTCCTTAAAAAAATATTCAGAGATTCGGACAATATAAAGGAAGAAATCTTTTAAAAATTGAGATAAATATAATTATTAAGAAGAGGTTTCAGTTAAATCCTCAATCCTTAAGAGGCTTTAAAAATTTCTTTCTTATATTGACCCATTCTCTCTCTCTCTCTTGACCTTGAAAAAAATCCTTAATATTAATATATTATAAATATTAATATTATTAACTATTTATACAATATTTAAAATAAATTTAATAAAATTAACAGCCATATATTTAATAATTTAAAATATACATATCGTCACCTAAAATGTAAAAGACCTTAACCACTCAAAAATTAAATGTTGAGTTTTTATTGGATTATAATGTATCGGTCCAAAGTACATCTATACAAAAAATTTCATATTCATATCTTAAAAAATTATTTCAATATTAACAAAAGCAAAAAGGCCGTAACTAGACAACCGTAAAATTAGTTCTATTTATGCTCTAGCTATTTTTGTTTTAAGTGAACGATTAAAAAATTTTATTTTTCTTTAAGTTAAAAAAAATAAAAATTGTAGTTACGGCCTTTTGCATTTTAAGTGAAGATATGTATATATAGATATATATAAACAATACTATTTATATAAAATATAATACTATTTATATTGTATATATTTTTATCTATTTCCATAAAAACAAAACATTAATGTATATTTGTGTATAAATGTGTAATAAAATTATTAAATCAAAAAATATTTAAAATAAATAAAAATTTAACTAAAAAACAAACAAAATTTTTGTTTTAATTTAGAACACCAAATAGATTTTTAAAACTAGCTTTACTTCCTATAATTAATTGAAAGTTAAGTAATCAATACACTTTCTCTTACATAACCAACAAGTAGGAAAGATATAGTCGGTCAAGACCGACCATATGATACCCCACACCATTGTGTATGTCCATCAAAATTCGTGGAAGGGTCTTATATTAGACATGTAGACAATTGTAGGTCTACAATTACTTTTACTAAATGTAAAATAAAATATATGAATACAGATTATTACACTAATACTAACTTTTATATGAATTTACGCACTTTAGGTTGACTCCCGAAAGTAGGCTTATATTTGAGCTGAGGTAAATTATGGAGCAATCCTCATAAAATTTGTCACTGTGATTTTTACTTATATAAAACTTATTTGTGTCCAATATAAACTTGTTACTAATATGTGTATGGGATTTATGCACGTTAAAGTGATTTTCGAAAAAGGGTTTTATATGGGAACCGATTGTGAACCGATCTTCATGAAATTTTGCACAAAGATTGCTACTTATACAGGACAGGATATATTTAAGGCATTTACGATCGTTAAGCCCCTGTTCCGTGAGGACATTTGTATGAGGGCTAGGTGAAATAATGAACCGATCATAACTAATTTCAATAGACTTAGTCTTTGTATCATGAAAGTCCTACGTGCCAAGTTTCATTGAATTATCTTCAAAATTGCGACCTGTACTTTGTGAACAATGTTGCATGGACAGCCAGCCAGCCGAACAGCCAGACGGACGGACATCGTTAGATCGACTCAAAAAGTGATTCTGATTCGATTGGTATACTTTGAGGTTGGTATACACCAATGGTGGTGCGGGGTATAAAAACACATAAAAGTTTGGGTCGCTTGACTAAATGCAACTGAATTGTATTAAATATAATTTAAAACAGTGATGTCAAATTAAAATTGGAAAAATCCCTCCATTTCATTGAAAAAAAAATCCTTTTTTTCCTTTTTTCTCAAAAAAAAAATGTCTCTAATTTTACCTCTTCAATAAAATTGCTGTTTTTAATAAGATTTATTATATACAGGGTGGGCCAAAAGTCACCACGGGGTTTAAAAATTTAATAAGTTTTTCGTTTATATTTATATATATATATATATATATATATATATATATATATATATATGATTTATTTTTCCAGATTATATAAATAACACCTGGAGAATAAATAATAGAGAGATTC
Source organism: Protocalliphora azurea (assembly GCA_932274085.1). Lineage (NCBI taxonomy): Eukaryota > Metazoa > Arthropoda > Insecta > Diptera > Calliphoridae > Protocalliphora > Protocalliphora azurea. The sequence continues at coordinate 23,011,893 of OW026522.1, read as the reverse complement.
ACAACTGAACAAAGAACCAAAATAATAAAATTTTATTATTTAAATCAGCGATCAATAATTTTAGCGTAAAGATCGTCGATATTTTAACGTCAGAATTTCGCCCTCTGAAGCAATGATTCGTTGCTGAGTTTATCGTCACCACCGCCATAGCACCGTAAGAGATTTGCCTAGAACCGGTAGACCTTATTGTTTTAACTATTGTTTTAATTCGCACTGCGGAAAATATTGAACGAGTAGAGCAAAGTATTAACGAAACATCAAAAATACCTACCAGAAGGCGTTCTGGTCAGCTTGCATAAGCTCGTGACGTACGAGGCTCGTGACACGGCGCATTTAAAAAAAAATATTTACTGTTAATCCCATATAAGGTGTAATTGGTGCAAGAATCAAAATCCGTAGATCATCAACAACTTCTAAATATTTCAACAGTTGGCCAGAAATGATATCGACTTTATTGAAAATCTGATTATGAGTGATGAAGCTCATTTTCATTTCATTGGCTTTGTTAATAAGCAGAAATGTAGGTTCTGGGTTCTGAAAATCCAAGAGCCATTCATCAATGCCAATTGCACCCCATTAGGTGTACAGTATAGTGTGGCATTACATCAGAAAATATCATTGGGCTTTACTTCTTCGAAAATGAAGATGGAAGTGCTGTAACCGTAAATGTAGATCGTTATTGGTTTATGATAGAATATTTTTAAAATCCTGCTCTTGAAAACAGGCCTGAGATATGGTTTCAGCACTGTCTACACTGCCCAAGACACAATAGCACTTTTAAGTCAAAATTTTTGGAGATCGAATAACTTTCAGAAATTCAGAAATCAACTGGAGCAAGTATATGTGAACAAGCCCGAAATAATCCTTGAACTCAAAGCCAACATTGTTGCAGAAATTGGAGCGAAATTTTAGGAAAATGGTCTAAAATGAGCCCATCATTGCGAAGTTGAAAACGGGGGTTATTTAAGTGACATTATTTTCCATTTTGTATATTTTATAATCTGAAAAAAAACGACAAAGAAAAATATAGTGGGTCAAAACACCGTTATGTACGAGCATAAAAATTCGGGGAGGGGACTATTATTAAAAATTCAAAGAAAATTCAAGACCTACTATATGATACCCTACACCATTGTATAGGAACATAAAAATTCGGGAAGGGCGACTTATATTACACCAGTGGCCAATTTTACTAAATGTAAAATAAAATATAGAAATACAGAATAACGCGTTGATACTAACACCTGGATAATTTCATGCGCTTTAGTGTTATTCCTGGAAATAGGTTTATATGGGAGCTATAGTAAGTTATGGACCGATTCCTATAAATTCTCATAAATAAATATTTCTACTAATATAAAACTTATTTGTGTCGAATTATTAAAAGTGATTTTCGGAAGAGGGATTTATATGGGAGATATGGTCAGTTGTGGACCTATCTTCATAAAAGATCACAAAGATGTGTCGATGTTACTAGCTCGGGCCCCAAAAGCGTTTTTTTTTTTAATCGCAAAATATTCTACCCTTTTAGCGACAGTATTGAGATCTTCGTGACATATAATAGAGTATTTCCGGGGAATACTGACTGCTAAGATATATTTAGATTCTGAGCAATATAACAATATTAAGCAGCTTAATATGATTTTGTATAACTATAATACAATTTTGACATATACATTTTAAGGAAATCGGATGAATCTGTGCGATTTATTAGGGTAAAACAAGTCCTTAGTAACAATCACGAATATTGAAAATTAACGTTATATAAATAATAATAATAATAATAATAATGATAATAATAATAATAATAATAATAATAATAATAATAATAATAATAATAATGATAATAATAATAATAATAATGATAATAATAATAATAATAATAATAATAATAATAATAATGATAATAATAATAATAATAATAATAATAATAATAATAATAATAATAATGATAATAATAATAATAAAAATAATAATAATAATAATAATAATAATAATAATAATAATGATAATAATAATAATAATAATAATAATAATAATAATAATGATAATAATTATTATTATTTATTTCTTTATTTTATTTATTAAAAAATCGGTAGATGGCAAGCCTATAGGGCCCAATTAATCTAATAAAAATGAAATCATAAACTTATAAACATATTTTACAAAATTTATATTAAAATGAAATTAATACAAAATAATATAAAAATTTTAAATTTCCCCAGAATTGCACAATATGTTGAAGTTAAATAGTTTCCTAAAAGATATCTTTACCAAGATGATTTTAAAGAATGAAACAAGTAGAATTAGCCGATAATGCTAATTCATTTATATTCCTTAACCAAAGTCAATATTGCAATATTTAAAATTCCATAATATTTATTTTAACTTTTCATCCCTTCTTTAAATCATAAAAATGTTTAAAAAGGTTCCCTCTGGCAGCTCTTATCTTCTCATACAAGTATAAAAGCGCGCCTTTTTCTTAACACAACATCGAACATCGAACATCGAACATCATACTCTATGCGGCGTGTAACCAATAACAAAGAAACGCCACTTGTTGTTATGTTTTGTTTTGTTATTATTTATTTTATAAAAGAACTTGTTGTCAAAAGAAATCATGGAATTGAAACATCCTCAAAACGAGTACCAGCAAAGAGAGCATGTCAAATAGGAACAAACGAGAGAAAAATAATAACAGATTTTCCTATTTGAAAATTACAAAATAAAATAATGTCAGTGTTTCGCTGATAGCGAACGCGTGAAATACGTTGAAGAACGCCGGTAGCGGAAGCTTAAAAAAAAAAGAGGAAAATAAAGAAAATGTATGTGAAATAAATGAAAAAAAAATATGATTTAAAAAACAAATATTACATACAGCATAATTAAAGAATAAATATAAAAAAAATTACCAAACAAATATTTAATAAAAAAAAGGTTTTAAATAAAAAAAAAAGAAAAGTTAAAATATAAATAAACGATTTGGTTTTAATTAAAAATTAAAAAAAATAAGTGAAATTTTTTACAGTTATTTTTTAAAGTTAAATAGTTAACTGTCAGATTAATCCGCCTTTTATTGGTGAGTTGTCATTGTATGTTCGATATCTGTCTGTCGTTTTTTATAGCAGAAGCAAGGGACAAAAAGAAATAGCAGCAGGAGCAAAGCACTTTATTTATGTATGTTTAAACATTCGTGTCATTTACATTCATAATTAATACGCTCTATTTTTCCGTTAACATAAAAAAACCGTTAAAATACTCATGCACTCATATAAACACACACAAACTTATACACATACATACTAATACACAAAAGAAGAATAAAAATCAGAAATGCACTTATATTTCACTTTGTGCGCGCCGGAAGTGGTATCCTAACGGTATTTGTGTTGTATAAACGAAGCAAAACAAGCTTAAGTTATATATATATAAAAAAAAAATAAATAAATAACATAAAACTCATGTCGGTAGTGTTAAACACAGAGAAAAATACAAAACCAACATCGATAAAAAAAAAAACAAACTTACATATATACACAGTAACACACACATAGAGAAGCACAAAAAAGGATTCATTCCATTTATAGTATTGCCTGCTAAAACATGGTAAGTGAGCGTGAGTGTTTCATAATGGATGCAAATCAGAGATGAATGCAAAAGTTGAACAATATTTTTTCGAAAACGTACCAGGGAAATAAAAAATGCGTACATTTTTGGCCTTAAATGGACTTCAAGTTTAAAGAATATATTTCTTTATATAATATTATTTGGATCGATCAAAACAAAACCGGAAACTTTAGTCATTGACAGTTTAGTTCAAGTTCGAGTTGAGTCAGAAACTTATACTTGATTTCCACATTGCTGGGAAACTATAAATAAATGCGTTAATTCCAAGCTATTGATTTGGAATTTTGGAAAACTTTTTCATATGATTAAAAGTAGAAGAATTTAATATTAATGGGATTTGTGATCATCTATTTCACGTTAAGAAATTGGTGATCGTTTCCGTTAGCAGACATCACCATTGGTGGATGATTTTGTAACTTTTAAAGGATTTCCATTAGAATCGATTGGCAGAGTATAAAACTTAAAAATCATTTAAAAGTATTAAATTGATAGCGAAAATACTACGGCACTTTTGAATGTCATAGTATGAAAAAAGAGCACGCCAAAGTTTGAATGTATTAGTGTGTTGGCTTAAATTTGAAATTAATTTACTTTAATTCGTTTATAGGTTTTTATTGAACTTTTTTATAGTTTTTTTTTTTAGAATTTTTATATTTCGGCTTAAGTTCATTGTGTAATTGTAGAAGAAAACATTTTAAAAGTTTTATTGGACACTCGTCAGAATGGAATGCATTTTCTAGTCCGCCACGAACTTCAACGTCCCACCGTGGTGTTTACTGTAAACATCATCTACAGCTTACAACTTTTCGGGAAATGGAATCCGTAACTTGTTTCCCTATCTGTTATTAAGTGAAGCGAATGGTTTAGTTATTATTGTTTATATGCTTAAAGGTACCAGTTAGGTAGTAAATTCAAGCAATGTATATTTCCCGAAAAGTTGTAAATTAACAACAAAATTACAAATAATTAAGCGCCGTTTTTTGTGTTTCTACCCCAATGAGCGTCAGTATTGCCGACTGCCAAGAACGAAATCTGTTTAGGACTAAATTCAAGTATTAAAAGTTTAAAGACAAAACTGAGAAACTGAATTAGTACTCATATAGAAAATTTTCCAAAATTTTAAAAAGTTTAAGACATTAAAGATGTCAAACTTTATAATGCTGGTGTCAAATTTAACTAAATCTCCTGGATATGATTCAATAACACTATCCATGATGAAAAACCTACCGTATGTCTTTCTTTCCAAAAATTTGGAAACTTCTCAGATTAAAAATCTTTTCTCAGACCAAAACCCGGAAAAGATTTGACTAAACTATCTTCCTATATTATTCCTATTAGCCTAATTTCTTTTTTGTCGAAGCTTTTCGAGAAAGAATTCAAAAGAAAAATAATGCTGCTTTTAAACGATAGAAATACCGTCCCAGTTCACCAGTTTGGTTATATATATAAATATATATATATATATATATATATATATATATATATATATATATATATATATATATATATATATATGTACAATATATTTTATGGGAAAAATTACATGTGAGACTTCAATTAGATAATTCTCTATCAAAATTGCCTGCCCCCAGGCAAAAGAACTGTGACAAACTCGTAATAAAACCGTCAATATATTTTATATTTTTCGTCAAAAAGATAATAATATCTAAACTAAAAAACTTGAGATATTTATTACTTCATGATATTTTTCTTTAAAAAATCATATAATTTAAAGTACTGAAGATATTTTAAAAATTTTAATAATATATAAAAGACAAGTCTTTAAGCTTTAAAATGAATTCTAATAAGTTGGGATAGAACTATAGGTCGATTAATGTTTTACCCTCAAAATTCAATACTATACATAATATTTTCGCTAATAAATCTCGAAAATCGTTTGATCTATTAGATGTTGTCTAGAAACTATTCACTATTCCAAACTACATGAATATTAATTATAATTGAGTGCATTATCCCGGTCGAATGCATTCTTTAACAGCTGCAAAAGCCTAATAACAATGACCTGTATTTTTCTTGATGCTAATTAGATGGCCTATGCCTAGTTATGGTCATAAACTTCGAAACCGTGCTTTCTACTTATATAAAACTTATTTCTGTAAAATATTATCTTGATACTAACAATTTTACGATGTTTACACACTCCTGAGTAATTTTCGGGAGTGGTCCCTATATGGTAGCTATGATCAATAATGGACCGATGTTCACAAAATTTAGTATTGTGTTTTCTACTTACATAAAGCTTATTTCTGTAAGATATACACTGCCTGCTACTTGAATAAGGAATCACATTTTTTTAACTTTAATTAAGTATATCTCCTAAACTAAAGTTCAGAAAAAAATAACTTTTTGCGCAACCAAATTTCAAATTGTTGGTTTTAGTTTCCTGAAGAAATAAAAAATATACATATTTCGTTATACTAAAATTATGCATTTATTTAAAGACATGTACTTCTGTGGTACTTTTTCGTGTGTCACTTGAATAAGGAATATTTTAAAACTAAGCAAACTGTAATTTATTTTTAAATTTTAGGTTATAAGAATGAAAGTTATTATCTTCTAGCATTCAATTAGTAATGAGTACTGCCACCATTTTTAGAAATAACCTCAAAAATGCGATTTAGCATCGACTTGTATAAATGACTCTAAGTAATTTAGCGAAATTGAACTCCATGCTTCCGTTATTGCATCCTTTAAGGATTCTATCGTCTCAAATTGTTTTCCTCCTTCATAAACTTTTCTTGCAAGCCAACCCCAGACATTTTCCATTGGATTCAGATCTGGTGAATATGGAGGCCAATCCAAAAGTTGAACACCTTGTTTACTAATCCATTGTTTTACTGCTCTGGCGGTATGTATCGGAGTGTTGTCGTGTTGGTACGTCCAAGGTATGGGTCCAAAGAAATCATAAAATTTTGGAAATGCTTCCACAAGAATGTTTTTGTAAGTCGTTGCAGTCATTTTGTTGGATACAAAAACTAATTCTATGGTACCATAATACGAAATGGCACCCCATACCATTATTCTGCCCTTTCGGCTGTGTCTGCGGCTCAAAAATAATTCCTCCTTATTTAGGTCATGGAAGTAATAGTTATACCCGTCGGGACCATCAATATTAAACTTATTTCATCGGAAAATACAACTTTAAACCATTTGTCGGATCAGGTCATTGCATGTTTGGCAAACTGTAGACGTTGTGATTTGCGTTTTTCATTAAGTGGTGGTTTTTTTGCAGTTTTCGTCAGACTATATATGGGCAAGTCTTTAAAATACGGTGCATTGTTCTTAGACTGGCACTGACTCTACTTTTTTTCACGTATTTCTGATACCGACATGGCAGAACTTGATGCAATTCTAAGAATTTTTCGCCTTTCTTTTGGAGTTGTTGCCATTTACTTCCGCCCTTTCATGTTTTTTCCATATCTTTCCACGTTATTTAAATAATTGTACACAACTGTCTTTCCTCTATTAATGTTTTTGGCTATTTGGACCGGATTCTCACCCTGAGATTTCAAAATCAAAATTTTTTCTTTTTCAGAGTTATTAAGAGCCTTACCACGTTCCATTTTGAATAAAAACTATTCAAAAACTATCAAATTAAAAATTCTCTAGCCGTTTATATTGAAAGAAATTCAAATCATAGCCTTCCTGGTTAATATTAAAGGAATTCCTTATTCAAGTGACACAGGAAAAAGTACCACAGAAATACATGTCTTTAAAAGAAATTTAGTATAACAAAATATGTATAGTTTTTATTTCTTCAGGAGACTAAAGCCAACACTTTGAAATTTGGTTGTGCAAAAAATTATTTTTTTCTGAACTTTAGTTTAGAAGATATACTTAATTAAAGTTAAAAAAAATGTGATTCAAATGATATTCAAGTGGCATGCAGTGTATTTTTATTAATATTAACATTTATATGAAAAGGACACGTTAAAGTGATTTCCGGAATTGCGCCTTATGTTCGTGAAATTTTATAGTCGTTAATTATATAAAATTTATTATACCAAATTTCATTAAAATATGTTCGTATTTCGCGAGGACATTTGTATGGCCAGGTGAAATAATAGATCGATCATAACCAATTTCAACAGCCTTCATGAAAAAGTAATTACACATGTCAAAATTAACTAATATTTCTTCAAAATAAAGTACAATTTGTATTTTCCCAGCAAAAACTTTGCTTTCCTGGTAAGCTAAGCAGGTATAATTAGAAACAAAAATATACTACTTATTTTTTGCCTGAATAACTAATTATTTTTGTTCGACTTGTCCACAAATTCATGTAGTTATTTTTTGACTCTAGGGGTACTCAAAAATATGTACCTAAACGAAAACAAAAATAAAAATAAAAACAAAAAAATTTTGCCGTCAGTGAGACTCGAACTTGGATACACACTAACAATTCGTTTTTACTGACTAACGTCTTACTCAGTACACCATCTCGCACATACCATCCTAAGCGACAAAAACTCTATTTAGTTTAAAATATCTTTTTAGATATTTTGTTATAAAAAACTAACAGCTTCCGATTGGGGTTGAACCAACAACTTTTGGTTGTTAATCCGGCGCTCTAGCCAACTCATCCACGTGATTGCAGTATTACTGCGCTATTATACTATTGAGTACTTATTAATGTAGTACAGAGTAGACAAATAATAATGACGCCTCATTACCAAGAAACTACTTTAATAAGTAGTTGCCATTACCGAAAACCAAAAAGTGTTTGCTGGGTTATTTTACATGGACCAGACTACCCTATGAAATTACTTGATAAAGTAAAAATAATCATTATATTACTTTACACTTACATGTTAGGGTAAAACATATTCCGAAAATTTGTATTTGATATACAAATATACAATTTAAGATAAATAAAACTAGTAAAGTTTATACCCAAAAAAAAAAAATATATATATACCGAATTTTGGCATAAAAGTATAGAGCACCCTATGGGTCTGCAAGGGGCCATGGGAACTCATTATGAAGCCTAAAGCGTCTTCTTTAAAATGCTCTTTAAATTTAGAAAATATCTGCATTGAGACACTGTGCGACCTCTAGGAGCTTCAGAAAGCTCTGGAAATAGAAAACATGCTTAGGAAATTATACATGGATCCGGGTATATCTTCGTTAGAATTTCAATAACTAATAGTTTTAGTGGTAAGCTGAATTTTAATTTTCTACGTCATCTGGGAGCTTTAGGGAGCTCTAGAAAAAGAAAACATGCTTAGGAATTAATATTAGATACTGAAAACTAAAAATTGTCTCAAATAAAATCCCCTTTCAACTATTCCTTAAAAAAGTGCAATTATATCTAGCACTTCATCCTAGTTACAAAACAAAATCTGTAGTACTATAAAGAATAAAAGCTGCTCATGATGCTGGATGACGATGATGATGCTAACGATGATGGTGATGCTGGGCCTTTGATGCTGCTGTTAGTAAATATGATGATGGTGGTGACGATGATGATGATGATGTTATGACGGTTTTGGGGTCTTTGTTACCAAAGAGTACTCGTCGTTTGATGTTTGTTTTTGTCTTCGTTTGCTCTTGTTATCCTTTGAGGGAATAATAAAGCACGACAACTCTGTGCTCTTTATGTTTTTTTTTTTTGTGTATACAAATTTAGTTTTTTTATTTTGTTTTTGCCTTTACCACACTACTATTTAACAAACAGCTGCTACTGCTGCACCAACAGTGTATCTCTGTATGTGAGTCAAAGTGTCCTTTTTTATTTTGCTGAAAAACTAGGCAGGGAGAAAGCCTTTTGAGGATATAGCAAACGAAACCTTTTATACAATTACCAATACAGTTATATTTAGTTATAATAAGGAGTGAGATCAAACAAAAACTATTAGTGTAAATAATGGTTAGCACACATGGCTTTAATATATTTTTAATAACAAAATTTCTAGTTATTGTTTAGTTAGTTTAATTAATATTTTAAATTTTATAGCTTTTCAAACAACTACAGTTGCTTTCTAATTGAATATTAATTTACTAATTTCTTTAAACTCTGTCCTTTTTTTGTAGCCTAGCATTATTCAAGCCAATGTTAAACCGAAAAATACAAAAACAAACAAAAAACCAAACCAGCTAAGCTAAAATCCTTTTGAAAGAAATTCACTACTACCACTACAACTACTCTCTTTTTTTCAATACAATCACGTGCTTTCTTCTTAAAAGGCTCCCTCTTTAGCACCCCATTTTCTAGACCCCTAAAACACCCACATTTAATACATTTGTTTATTCTCTTTTTCTCATTTCGTTTGGCATTTGCTCCACCTCGTCCTTTTTTATAATGTTGTTCTTGTTTTTGTTTTTGTTGCTGATGTTGAAAGGCCTCTTAGTAACTAGTTAGTTGTGTTGCTTTAATATATGTTCGTTTGCTGAGAGTGAGTACAAATGCGGGAAATACGCTTTTAAAACAGCAATTAAAGTACATACAACAACATCAAAGCTAAAAGGAATAAAACAAATCCTTTTTCAAAAATTTTTTTTTGATGTTTTTGTTGAAAAACTACATACGTTTTTATTTTTCCTTTTTGCTTTGTTTGAGTACATATTTGTGTATTTATTTGGTAGACCCCAACCCAATAGGAAAAGCGTATCAAAGCAATTAGCCGCAAACAAGGATGCAAAATGAATTTAAAATTAAAAAAAAAAGATAAAAGAAGATTTTAATCAAATTTGATTTGACTGGAAGTTAGAAATAAATGTCAATATTATTTAACTAAGTATGAAGAATGATACGATACGAGGGTTGGGATTAAAATGTAGAGTTGAATGATGAAATGGATAAAGAGAATTTTAGAAAGGAATATTGGCTGGACTATAAGACAGATTATATACTCGACGGTAACCTTGGCTATAGACTCAACTATAGAGTAATCTGTAGAGTCAATTATAGACTAGTCTACAGACTAGAGTATAGACCCGACTATAGACTAGTCTATACTTGACTACTTACTAGACTATAAACTAGATTTTAGACAAGACTATAAACTTTAGACTAGGTTATAAACTAGACTATGTTATAAACGAGGCTATAGATCTGACTTTAAACTGTACAATAGACAATGTTACCGAAAAGACTATAGATAAGAATCCATCAGTAGACCGGTCAATAAACTGAGACTAAAGTATAGACTCGAACACTAAGCAGTGTTTCCCAAAAATGAGGCTAAACGGACGCATAGGGGTTCGTATTAACATTTACCGGAAACTGCGAAAGAAACATATAAATTTGTTCTGGTGTATGTGCTAGCAATCAAGTCAAATCAATATGATTTCGTTCTGATAGAAGTCCTATCAGTCGCTAGGACAGGTAGATACTATATACATTCGTATATAGGATTTTTGAGGAATCTGTGTCTAATTGCATTCAGGACTAGGCATTTGTGAACGTTGATTTGGCAGCTTGAAGGTAATCTGAGTCTGCTTTCATGGTTATGAAACCCCTTGATATTATCATTAACCACGAAATGTTTTTCTAGTTAAGCATAATATACTTATTTTATCTCTTATTGTATTACAACGACAATTTTTTAAAAGTCCAGCGAGGAAAGTTGGGAGTCCTTGGTTTGCCCCAGACTAGACTAAAGACCAAACGTGGCTATAAGCAATACTATAGCAGGATAGATATTGTTATTCTGGTAATTAACATCCTTCAGTTTTATGTCAGTCCTCCAACATTGGATATAATTCTATTGAGGGCTTTGTTAGTTCTTGAGAAATGTATACGTAAATTTATCGTCAATAATAATGTCTATACATTTAATTGACTCCTGTTCCTTTGACTACAAAATAATATTACTTCAGTCTTGTGATTTGAGAGTTCCAGGCTTGTTTTCTTGATACACTCTTTAATAATATCATGTATAACAACAAAGATGATATCGTCACTTGCCTTATGGAAGATATTTACATAGGTCTAGAGCCTCATTATATAATATATTCCAGAGTAAAGAACCTAAGAGTGATCCCTTTCGATTATTGCAGAAGTTTTGTACCATTGTATTCCTCCGCATCCACATCATACCAGAAAATATTCACTGAGTGTTTTTATATACCTCTAAATTGATTAGAACCAGTTTGGCTTTTTGCCACACTTCAGAAAATTCATATTTATGAAGGAAAATGTTAAAGCATTTCCAAGCACTAATTTATCCTTAGAGCCTTGCATTAAATGACATCCAAAATAGTGTCTACCTATCACATATTTCTGAAAAAATTTTAATGCTTTCTTCTTCGGATACTTCCGGCTATTCTATTCTTTGCTTCTTTTCGTCGTCTTATGTCAAAACCTTTCTTGGATCAGCTTTGCAATATCCTTTTTGCCCTTAGATATTTTCTTCCAATTTCTGTTATTACCAAATCCCACTGGTAGTTAAATTTCTTATTGTCTGATTTCATTCTCCTAGGCATAATTTCTTTAAAGTATCCGTAAATTGGTCATATAAAATTCAGATCAGTTTCGAAGTTTTGCGTGAACCCAGCTCTGCTAAAAAATCATTGGAGATAACTAAATAAAATTTCGGAGCTGAGGTGTTCAAGTTGGTAACCTAAGGAATGCAATTATTTAAAAAATTCTATAAAAATTCATGTAAGAAATGTTTTCTCCAGACCATGACCCGAAAAACTTCAATTTAGATTTTAAGCATATTTTTGAGAAATAATGTTAATATTTGGACCAAAATAAAATTTAAACAAATAGAGGTATTCCAATTAAATTAAGATCAGCGAATTAAAAAACCTCCCACTTGTTTTTCTGATATTGTGCTCTCTATAAAATCTGTAATCCTTATTGCTTTTTTCCTGGGCTTCGTATGATGGATCTCCAAGTGGTACTAAATGATGCTTAAGACATCTTCTCCATGATAAAGAATTTTGTGAACTGTTGCAGACATATTTCTCCATAGATGTTTGGTTGTATATTTTTTCGTATAAATTCCTTCGCATAATCACCAAATTTTCTAGCATCAATTTGTTCATTGCATACAAGTACATCGATAATTGTTTTAAATCTTTAAATAATAGAATTTATATCAACACCTCTTATTTCAGATGCTCTTTCGAGATTTGAAAAGAACTTTCTTGCTGTGTTCCCATCATTCGTATTGCCTGATCATTGTTTTGGTTGATCTATAATCAACTTATTCTTACCTTCTTATTGATCCTGTACGTTTAAAATCCAAAACATAACTGATTTTTATCATGTCTTCCATGAAAAAATTTTCGAGGTAATTTCATTCAAATGGAAAACAGTGACAGGTATAAAAGTATATATGGGGTTAAAGAGCCTTTTCTGATAGTAAAATGTGCTTAACCGCTTTTTTGGACCCTCAAAAGTCCTATTCTACTAAAATTCAAATTTGGCTAAAATATAGTACCTGCGAAAACATTTAATAACACAGCAGGTATAAACGATACAGTGACATATCATAAAATGCCTTAGAGGCTTTTAGCCTACCAACAAAACAAAAAAATGCAGTCAATTATCGATAATAGTTTGCAAGTAGTGATAATTTACTTCTGATCAAATTTACAAAAATCACATTTTTTATAATATAACATAAAACATTTGTCTTTAACAGCATGCCACGCCCACAATTACCAATATTTTGATCTAATTTCTTGACCATCTTAGTTTCAATATGTTTGCTATTGAATGACATTCAAATTTTGGAAACCAGTGTTAATAAAAAATTGGACTTTTGACCAATGAAATTAATTTCTGAATTTTTTGTATGTTTAACCAACATATAGGGTTATAGGCAATATATTTTTTTTTTTTTTTTTTGTTGATCTCGGCTTTTACATTTGAGAATTTTACAGAAAAAAATTTAAAAAACTTTCTTAAAATTGACAAAATTTAGATAGAAATTGGTGGATAAATCCATGCCAAGAGCGCCTCCGATTCTGCTTTACAAGCATTTACGTTAAGATTTCTGGAAACATTCAAGTCATAAATGAATTTTTGGCGAATTTTTTTAGAAAATTGCATACCCGAAGTTACCCGAAACTGTGCTCCTCCATATAATCTGGAAAACACCTCAGCTCTGACCTTGTGAAATTTTATTTAGATTGTTACAGATGATTCCAAGCCTTAGTAAAACTACATTCCCAGTTCTTCGAGTTGGTCTTCGTTGTGTCAGAAAGAAGTTCGTCTACGAATAAACTTAACTCCAACGAATCCTCTCGCTACGTTCTTTCATTGTTTCACATGACCATACTGCCGATATTACTGCGAACATTATCTGCATACTGTTATCGCTACGTCAATGTCCATTTCCCGTATTGTTTTGTCAAAATGATATGGTGCATCTGTGCACTGGTTTATATTCAATGGTATGTTTTTTCATCTTTGAAACAGGCTAAGGGACCTAATCTTTTCTACGCTTTTCTATAGGCCGGAAATATTAAGTTGCTCTTCTAATGCAGCACAAATATCCACTACTTTTGGCAACATTTATTTTTAGAGACGAATCTGTCCCTTTACAACGTATTTCGACGAGTTATTTATTGTATGTTAATCATATTTTACGAACTTCTGCGTTTATGGTAAGGTGTAGGTATGTATGCTTTAACAAATTCCGTCAAGGATGAAATAACTTCATTTAGTTAGTTTTGGTATTGTATAAGAAGCAATAGTCTTCTTACTTTGTCATATGTTTAAATTGTGCTCTGGTGTTCTCACCATTACCGACCATTTTTCTAATGGAATTTCTAAGTGCATCATACAAATTTTGTCGTTGCCGCTGTTACTTCATTTGTTGTTCAATCTCGACAAGATCTTTTGGTTTATTTGAAAGCAAGGAAACCATATGAGGTTTAATATAAAGCCCTTACGGATGGTGGATAATTGTTTAAGGTACTTCAAAACATGACAAGTTCTATTGAACCAAAGGTAAGTTTGGCATTACCCAAAAAGCTATTTGAGTAGAAATTCACTTCATCATTTGACTAAAGTTCAAGAATACCACAGCTGGGCAGTATTAAGGGCAGTACCCAGTTGTCCTGCTCTCTGAGCTCTTGTTACCATTTTCTCTCTCTCTCTCTCTCTTTCTGCTGTAACTGGGGTCCGCGGCCCCATTATTCGCATTGTTTTCTCAAAATACCCTTGCAGGTGAATAGACTATAGCCAAGACTTCAATCGTAAATTTTAGCTTCAGCTATAAGTTTTAATATAACTCAATTTTAGATTTAGTATTTTCAGTATATTGAAGATCTTCAAATATCGTTTTACACAAACAGTTTCCTAAATTTCCTCTTGGGTCTTTTTTACCTTTTATTATACATATAAATAATTTTTCACAACTATGTATATAAAAATTTTTCTTTTTTATTGTAATTTTAAAAAATTCTCTTTGATGTTTTTTTCCACAACTATATAGAGATTCATTCACATCATCATCGTCATCAACAACATTTTATTTCTTTTTGTTTCAACAAAAAAAAAAAAAAAGCATTTTTCAAAAAAGATCTGTAAAAAAAGTTCAACTTCTGTATGCAAATCTTTGTTAATTTTTTTTCTTAGTTTTTAATTTCAATTTCTAGTTTTATCGTTTTTTTTTTTATTTTTTTATTTCGTGTCTTGTCACTTGTTTTCAACAAAATATTGCCTCAAATTATACTTTATAAAAAAAAAAAAAAAAAAAAAACAAGGAATTAAAAAAGAAATTTTCTCTCGAAATGTTGTCAAAAAGTCTTCTTAATACTATTAAAACAAAATGTATAAAGAAAATAAATAAAAAAGAAATACATTACATATAAACAACTAAAACACCCGCAGTACAGGGGAAAAAACGTGCAAAAAAAAATCAAAAAAGAAAAAAAATATATAAAAGAAATTAACACAAAAAAGCTGAAAATGTTATACGGTTCTTGGAAATGTTTTGAACTTTGTTTAAGTGCAGGTCAATTGGTTTCAATTAATGTTGCTGGGGATAAAATTTTCATTTGATGTTTCACCGTTTATGGAAATTTTATTTCTTTCCTGCTTAGTTTTTTTTTTTTTTTTTTTTTTGTTTTTTTTTTTGCGCTAGAGAAAAATGAATTTATGATTAATAAGAAGCAATAAAAGAGAAGCTTACGAATATCTTAATATTTTTATTCTTTTATATTTTTTTCTTTGACTTTGAGTGCTTAGCGGCATTTTTTAATTTTTAATCTTTAGTTTTGCTTTATTGAAGGAAAACTGTTAAATTATTGATTTTGTTCATTTTCAAAATACATTAACAAGAAATAACAATTGAAATAAAACCATCAAATTAAATGTTGTAAATTAAGAAACATTGAGAGCATCCAAAACAAACTTATAAAAAGAACCTTTTAAAAGGAGCTTAAAATTTTAAACAAACCAAACAAATACTCAGCTATTTTTAAAACACACTTGCAAAGACTGAAGAAATGGTAATTGTAAAAGAAATGAAAAGATAAAAGCAAATGTCCCTTAAAGAACACTTGAGATGAAAGAAAAGCTATAAAAATACGAGGGTTGAGAAATAAGGCTACAATTATAGTAATGAAATAGGAAATAAACTTGATTCTAAAACACTAAAGTCTAGACTATAGAATGAACTATAGTAGAGAGCGTTAGCTAAACTATAG
Source organism: Protocalliphora azurea (assembly GCA_932274085.1). Lineage (NCBI taxonomy): Eukaryota > Metazoa > Arthropoda > Insecta > Diptera > Calliphoridae > Protocalliphora > Protocalliphora azurea. The sequence continues at coordinate 22,995,633 of OW026522.1, read as the reverse complement.
TCTAGAATATAGACTTAACTATAGTCGGAACTATAGACTGAACAAATGTCGAGACTATAGACTCAACTACAGTCGAGATTCAACTATAGTTGAGACTATAGACTAAACTATGGTCGACTAAACTATAGTTGAGACTATCGACTAATCTTTAGTCGAGACACAATAGACTAAACTACAGTTGAGACTCTAGACTAAACTGTAGTCGAAAATATAAACTAAACTGAAGTAGAGACTATAGACTAACCTATAGCCGAAGCTATCGACTAAACTATAATCGTGACTATAAACTGAACTATAGCCGGGACTATAGACTAAACTATAGTCGAGGCTATCAACTAAACTGTAGTCGAGACTATAGAGTAACCTATAGTCGAAACACTAAACTATAGTTGAGACTGTAAACTAAACTATAGTCGAAAATATAAACTGAAGTCGAGACTATTGACTAAAATACAGTTGTGACTAAACTATAGTTGAGACTAAAAGCTAAACTATAGTCGAGACTATCGACTAATCTTTAATCGAAACTATAGACTAAAATAATGTTGAGACTATAGACTCAAATATACTCGAGACTATAGACTAAATTATAACACAGACTATAGATTAAGCTATAGTAGAGGCTATAGACTAAACTATAATCAGGACTAAAGACTAGACTATAGTTAAGACTAAAGACTAGATTATAATTGAGACTATAGACTAAACAATAATCGAAAATATGGACTACAGTCGCGGCTATAGAATAAACTATAGTGAAGATGATGGACTAAATTATAATCGAGACTATAGATTAAAATATTGTCGAGACTAAACTCAACACTATAGGCTAAACTTTAGTCGAGACTATAGACTAAATTATAGTCGAGACTATAGACTAAATATTCCAAACTATAGTCGAGGTTATAGGCTAAACCCTAGTCGAGACTATAGATTATTCTATAGTCAAGAGTACAGAATACACTTAAACTACAGTCGAAACAATAGAGTAATTGTCGAGATTATAGACTAGATCATAATAATAGAGACTATAGTCGATACTATAGACTAAACTTTAGTCGATGCTATAGACTAAACTACAGTCGAGGCAATAGACAATAAGCGAAACTATAGTCGAGACTATAGATTACTCCATTGTCAAGAGTGTAGAATAAGCAATAGTTTAGGCTATAGACTAAACCTATTGTTCTCTAATGGGGGGTCCGGGACCCACGAATGTGATCCTGAAAAATATTATTTTTAAATAAAAATTTCAATGAAAACTTGAAACAATCTAAAAATGGAAAGACATCTTTGTACGAAACATTCCCAAATTAAAGACAAAAATAATTTTTTTTTTTTTCTAAAATGAGTTCTTTTTTAAGAATCAACTAGCACTAGCTGCAAGAAAAACCAATAAAGGAAATAGTGCTTCGATTGAAAATAAAAGACAACATTGATCAAATAAAGAAAATTATACTGACCAATGAATGTGGCAGGGAAAAGAATAAATTAATATTGATCTATGGTCTTGACTATAATAGACTAAATTATAGTCAAGACTATAGGCGAATTCAAACAGGTGATCTCACTTAATCAGCTGATTATTTTTTAGTACTTCGAATTGTCAAACTCCATATAAGCACAATTTTTGTTTACCCGCTGAAGTGTCAAATTCCATGTATAAAAAAAGGAATGAATTCGCCATATTGTTGTTTTTTTTAGAACTGCTGTTACATTTCGCCATGCTGTAGACTAGGCTATAGTCAAGTCTACATACTAAACTATAGTCGAAAATTTAGATATCACTATAGTTAATTTTTTGCTGTTGTGATATATTTTTTATTTAATTTTCTTTAAAATTATTAATTTTTTCTCTTTCTTTTCAGCTGAACATGAACTCAATTAATAAATTAAAAACCAACCCACAAATATTTTTGAAATAAATTACAGAAAAAAAAAGTACATAAAAATATAAAAAATAACAAGTGCCATAAAAAACGTAGAAAAAAACACAAAATTATGAATGAGACAATTAAAAGTAATAAAGATTAATTAAAAAAAAAAAAAGAAAAAACACCACGCTGGAAATATGAAAAAATATTTATGAGAAAATAAATATATAAAAATGCCATTTAAAACAAAAACAAAAGTGATAAATTAAAACAGAAGAATTTACAAAAAGGAAATACAAATAAAAAATTGCAGAAAATCTTTTTCCTTTAAAATAAAAAAAGAAGATAAAAACAAAATAATGTTGACAGTCAGACATATTTATCATCAGCATAAATGTTTTAAATTCGGCTAGAAATAAATAACAAATTATCAGTAGAAGAATATATATTTTTTTCAATAAAAACACAATCACTATAACTAGTAAAATATAAAACGTTTCCCCTCCAATTGGAAATTAAAAAGCAAAAAAATAAAAAATAAATAAAAAAAATGCAGAAATTACACTCGATGTTGTCAATTTATAATCTACTGGTGCTAATAGTTGGCCTGGTATTTTTAATGTCATTAATGCCTTCAGTGACATCCGTTCGCCATATTGATAATGATGAATATAATTATAATGATGAGAGTGATGTTCCAGTAAGCAGCAGTGGTAGTGGTAGTAGTTTAGTCAATCAACAACAACAGCAACAACAACAACAACAACAACATCACTTAAAACATTATCAACAGCAACAGTTGTATGTAAAAAGACATAGTAGCAGCAGTAGCAGTAATAATAAACCAACCAATCGTAGACAAAATGAATCACAACATTGGAAACGTTTTAATAAACAATATAATGCCAACAACAATAATAATAACAACAATTATTATAATAAACATAATTTATACAATAACAATAAACTATCAATGGCTCTTACAAAATATCAAAGTTCTGAAACTCAATATGCCGATGATGAAGAAGATACTGATATAAATGATAATAATTATCATTCAATAGATAATAATGATTCAGATAATTCTGATGAAGATAATGATGATGACGATGATAATGATGATAATGATAATAATAACAACAACAACAACAATAATATGGAAGAATCAATGGATTCCAGAATGTCTACAGATGTTAAACAACATACACATCCTCCTTATGGTAAGTTGATGGCGATTGAAAGAAATTATTTGTTTTTATATTAAAAATAGAAAAACTTAAAAATGTACTTAAATAAAATAGTTTTAATTTTTTTTTTTTAATCTAAATAGTTGTTTAGTAATTTGTAAGCAACGTTTGTATTTTGCAAAAGATCAACGCAAAAGGTTATCGCTAAAATATAAATGTATATTTATACTACTAAACAATTTAAAGAAAATAGCAACATTCTATTCGACAGTGATGCTAAATATTTGAAAATAAAATTCTAAAAAAAAAAACAAAGAAAAATAGTTTCTCTCTAATCTGTTTATGCTCCTTCGCACCGGATGCTCACTGAAGATGCTATAAGATCTCGATAACATTAGCGTTGACAACACTATGTTGCCATAAACTGACTGCCTATGACTGCAAATTTCTGATATCTAATTACAGACTTTTCTAATTTTACAGCTTTGGTATCGTCTAACAGAGAGCGGAACAAAAGCAAATACTGATTATAACTTATTTAAATGGTTTGATCTCAATTTAGATTTATTTCCGATGTCCTCTATAAGTTTTACTATATGCTAAGTATTTCGCTAAAGTCTAAGTTTGCAACAGAGTAAATCGTAGGATTTGTAATTAATAAAAAGTGATATTCGTCCGAAAGTACAAAAAATTTCTCAAAAATAAAATTGTTGGAGAAATATGCACCTAGAATTTGGAGAGTTTGTTCATAAACCTACAACGATACAAATATGTAGCAATTGATTTAGGCCTATTGATTTAGGAAGAATAAGCACACATTATCAAATGCTTTGAGGTAGAATATCTGGTACAATTAGTATTAATAGTTCATTAAAGCATCATAATAAAGAATTATGACATGACTCTCTCTGTTACATCCTCTATCTTGTGGTGGAATTTGATCTTCATTTGCTGTACGCTCTCAGGGAAAGCATTCTCTATCCAAAAGCCTTAGATTCAGAACCTAGATCAATATTATTTATCAAAGATTTCCAATTGATATTCCCGATTCGGTATTTCATCGTTTTGAAAATTTTTTCTCCCAATACGATAAAACGCAGGACATGATATACGTAGGTAGTGTTCCAATGTTTCATCCTCCTTCTTTAACAATCTACACATTGTGTCATCCGTTATTCCAATGTAAGCTAAATGAGACCTCAGCTCTGTATGGCCAGTTATTACACAGATCATCGTTCTATATGTTGGCCCATTTGGTTTATGGATATCTCTTGCTTTCCCAAGTTTTGCATTTCCTCATAGAATGTCAGTCATTTTTAACACGTTCATCTTTTGCCTATTCTTTCAGTTCATTTTTACACTTTTTAAAAAATATCCGATTTTTTAGGAGTATTTAGGTTTAAGCCCATCATAGATATCTTACTTAGACTATCATTACCCACAATATCATATTGTCCTGGAACCTATATTATCTCAACATTCTCATAACGAAGGTAAGAGTTTATTTCACTCCTTCACCATGACCATGTTTTGACATGACTATATAAGTCGTTACATATATCGTGCAGAGGACCCATACTGCTCCTATGATTTGGAGTACTAGATCCGCTCTTCCCCCTGTAGCCGTGAGGTACCTTAATAGGTCATTTAGCCTTTACCGCGATACCGCACAAAGATTATTTAGTATATAGTTGCTTTCTCTCTCTCTCTCTCTCTCTTTCTTGATTGATTGATAGGACAGAACATTCACAGTGAAGGTGAAAAACTGTTTCTTCTTTTCCTTTATCCTTGCAGCTGCGACAATATTCGTTAAAAGGGACTTCGAGTCTTACTAACATTCAATGGCCCGTTAATACTGACGGCAATCTCAATATATCCTTATGACTTTGGTTTATGAGGGCATTTACGTTATAGTAGAACCACATCATGAAAATTCTAGCTGGCTCGTACGCCCTTTCATTACAAATGTGTTCTCTATGTGCAGGGATCCAAACTAAGGTAAAGTCAGAAAGTCGACCTAGTGGTAATAAATAATGTCATAGATATAAGTGCTGCCTGGCAGTCGACAAAAGTTACAATATTCCCACGAGTATTTTCGTCATAAAATAACCTAGCTTTATTTCAGACATTTTTTTTAAGGCCTAAAATCAAGAATATTTAATAATCGCCAATATATATTATAGAAATGAGGTATAAGTTTGTTTGTTTTTTTTTTTTTTTTTTTTTTTTTTGTATATCAATCACGTCTAAACGGCTGGACCGATTTTCACACTGATAATACCAGTGCAAGAGGTTTTTATAGGCTTTGTTAGATTTTGATTGAAGGTCATACCCACATTTTACTCCTACTTAAAAAAATCTATTTTTTCAATTTTACACGTTATTAAATGAAATATGATACACAGATAGTGCTTGCACTGTAGAAAGTTATAGGTTATGTTGGATGTTGATCTGATCACATATTTTACGCCCACTTTTTTTAAAACTCTCAAACGGTTGAACCCATTAGCTTAAAATCGAAGCAGGGGTGTAGCATCCCTCATAAAAAGCAAATATTCATTATAGCATATCTAAGGAACTATTACAGTTCCTAACATATCGCAATTGATGAAATGAAAATAGCACGGATAGGTCCAGGGAGAAATTTAACCCACATAGAAAGAAAATATAAATTTTCTCATCTAAAGGACTATTACAGTGAAAGTCTTGTAAAAATTAAAAAATAATTTTCATATCAAATTTCGCATAGGGTGAATAGATCTAGGGGGAGGAGTAGTTCCCATATAAAATAAATATTAGTTATAGCATTAAATAGGGTAGCGAAGCGCAACGGTAAAACCTATTGAACAACAAATTTAATACTTTTGAATTTTAATAAAATTCGCACATATTTAAAGAAGATATAATCACTCCGGTGCTGAACAATGATTTTATAAATTTAAAACAATATTAAATTAAAAGAGAGTTTGGTGGAAGATTTATGGATCGATTTAATTGATTTGAAAACCGAAATTCGAAAAAATATTTGTGATAGATTTATGCAGGAATGAGGGAACTTCAATAAATCTAATAACACATTTTGATCTATAACTCGGTTAATAATAGATCCAGTATTAGTTCATTTTTTTAAAACAAAAATTCTTAAAAAAAATCAGATTTTTCTGTGAAAGAATTAGATTTTTCTGTGAAAAAAGTTGTAATAACCAAATATGCCTTAGTTTATTGTTGTTGTAGTTTTTGAATACCCATGAAAACAAGAACTATAAGGGAGCAGACATTAAATAAAAAAACAGATTTGCAAATAACTCGGTTGTTTATGAACCGATTTTGTTAATTCAAAGTTCCGAAATTCAAGAAAAATATTTGTGTTCGATCGATATAAGAATCAAGTCCGTAGCTTATTTAGGACTAGAATATCGGTTAAAAATGGGTTTTGGCCAATATCTCTGCAACTAATGGACCGATTGAGTTCACTTAATCAGCAGAAAAATTCAGAAAAAATTTTCCGCTTTTGTTTTGCGAAAATGAAGTCCCTAGCTAACATAGGAGATTCAGAAAAACGAAAACTGGTGTGAAAGACCGTTAAACAGCCTGGCAGTCTACTAAATGGGTATATCTCCCACTTATCTGCCACTTTACATTGTACATTTTAATAAGAACAAATTGCATTAATTATAAAAAGAAGCAGTATCAATTAAAAATTTATATAAATTTAAAGGAGAGATATTATTTCAGCGACATTATTGATATATTCGTAAATAACGTTTATTATTATTATTTTTTTATTTTTTTTTTTTTAATAAATTTTTAATTTCATATTGTAAAATACAAAAAGAAATTCTCAGAAATTTTTATTGATATGCAATTTATTTTTCTCCACAGAAAAAAATTAAGAATATTACAAATGAACTTATTGCAACATCAATTCTTGTGGTTGTCGTCTTATCGCTTTAAAAGAAAATTAAAATAAAAATGCAAAAATAATTAAATAAGAAATTCTTATCAGTAGTTTGGAATAATAATCGTTATTTCGTTTTAAAAATAAAAAGAGAGGCATAAAATCTTTTAGTAATTAACCCTTAAATGCATGAGGTCAGAACCTCGAATCCAGACCTCACTCTCCTTAGGTAAAAACTCTTGCCAAATACAAATTTGGCATTCATTCAGTTGATAAATGTAGCAATTTTCTATAAATTCGGAAAAATAAAGTTTTCAGATTTATTTATTGGAATTATTTATTTTAATTTATTACATTTTATTTCGCTAATTTTGAAAGCCAACTGAAAAAAACAACATTTAAATATTTATATAATCAACAAAACAATTGCGGTTTTATTTAAGCAGAGGTGAAAATTGCGCTTAAAAATCGAACGATTATTCATTTTCTATCTCTGCTGCATTTACTATTTTTGTATTAAGCTCGTACGTCGATAACTAGAAGATGATACATACCATCATATCGAAATTCACTTGCCGGTTAAAGTTCGGACTTGATTATGGGAGACTACGTTTCTTTTTCTTTTATACCATGCTTGTTAGCACATGAGATACCTCTATACGGAACTCATTTAGGGTCATCGAAATTGATGGATTAGCTCTTTTAAAAAGCTGTCATGCATTTACCATACGAATGTTAAGTAAATGGTAAAATATTCTGATATACCATATCCGACTTTTCAAAACAATTGCTAAACGACCCAAAGAAGAATCCATTAGATCTACACCGCCCATATGCAGATTGTACTCCTTGATTATTTTGGGGCAGGAAATCGTAATTGTTTCGCGTTTTTTTTTTTTCTCCATCATTCAACGTTTGTGACATCAACATTAACTCCTTGTTTCTTTAGCAGTGTTTCGTGCCAACAAAAGTGGATCAAGTTTTATCACCTTATTATCCCTCCAAGCTATAAATGCCAACTGCACGCCCAGAATATTGGTTATAAACTCTGCTGACACACCTTTCTTCATTTTCATCATCACCTTTGGATCAGAGAGTTTACAATGCTTTATACGATTTCGATTAATTGTTTCAATACTATGAATGCCTTGGGTCCGCAAATATAATAATGGTATGATCGTGTAGTAATTATCCATATCTGCAATATAATTTTGAAAACGTGGAACATTAGGATTGTACTCCTTGATTATTTTGAGGCAGGGAGTCGTAATTGTTTCGTGTTTTTTTTTTTTTTTCTCCATCATTCAACGTTTGTGACATCAACATTAACTCCTTATTTCTTTAGCAGTAGTTTCGTGCCAACAAAAGTGGATCAAGGTTTACCCTCCAAGCTATAGATGTCAACTGCACGCCCAGAATATTGGTTATAAACTCTGCTGACACACCTTTCTTCATTTTCATCATCACCTTTGGATCAGAGAGTTTACAATGCTTTATACGATTTCGATTAACTGTTTCAATACTATGAATGCCTTGGGTCCGCAAATATAATAATGGTATGATCGTGTAGTAATTATCCATATCTGCAATATAATTTTGAAAACGTGGTACATTAGGGATCATACGTACTACAATATTTGCAGACGCCATCAAATTTGTTTCTCTTGGCTTTAAAGGATGTTTTTCTCCAGTGTAAATTTCGCAAAGGGCAAAAAATTCCAATCCCCATTTTTTTTTTTTTTTTTGGATTTATTAGAAAGATAGATATTGTTTCATGTAATGCCCCAAAAACAAGCTTGCATTGGAATCATTTGAAAACGTTCATTGAGAAAGTCCTTACTTTAAATAAACGATCAGGATTATTGGCACCGTAATCATCATTATTATTTTTATTGGGTTACTCTCTAATCTCTTCAAGCCGGTTAATTGTCATTACATTACGTACTGCATCAACTTCTTGTTCCAATAATCTCTTACACAAAGAAGTTTGTGATAGGACATATAAAAGGTAATACCAATATATTTACTAATAAATCGAATGAAAATCTTTGATCATTTTTTTTTTTTTTTTTTCAACTTTTGTATAACGAATTGTCTCGTCAACTATTTTTTCCATTAGTTCATCCGTAAAAAAAAATACAAGGAGTTGCAAATTCTTCTGCTGCCTCTGGTTCCAAATTTGAACTTCCGAGAAAAGAGATTTACTCTTCATACATCTATAAATTTCCTTTTTTTCAGCGAACTCTCAAAATCATTTGAGGTTAAGTCGACAACAGCATTTCTAAACTTGCAACATTTTTCGAGTACAGAGTTTAAAGATTTAAAAGAGGTCGAAGGAGATAAATTTCTGGCCCACTTTAGGGGAGGCAAAGAAAGCTCCTTTCTCACTATAAACAAATTAACTATCACCGACGTACCAATATTGGGAACAGAAATCCCAGATATTTCAAGTATGACCAAATCAAACCACAACAATTCTGAAACGGTATTTTTGAGAACAGTCTGCTACAATTTAAAGCAGATTACTCCACGGGAAAATTTGATTTTTAAAATGATCGTAATATAATAGAGATGTACCATATATGGTACGCTATACATTTAAGGGTTAAAAAATATCATATAAATAACAATTAATAACAATTGGGTCGACAAACTGATACGAAATGAAATGATTCATAATGAAAGAAGGTCACGTAGACAATTTGACAAGACATTTCAATTACAATAGGAAGAAACGGCTTTCAGGGTGAGAGTTCTTAAGTTCTCCTTAAAACTTTGTTATTCGAGTACAATTTACAAAAAAAAAATATATATATATATATATATATATATATATATATATATATATATATATATATATATATATTAATATAACTAAAAGTTTTGAATATTACCTTTCACCTCATTTTTGTATAAAAAAATAATAATGTTGCATTACCTGAAATGATTAAAAAAATAAATAAATATTTTAAATTTATATAGAAAATTTAACTATTTAATTCATTTTTTTTTTAATAATTGAATAAATTTGTTCCTAACCTTCTAAGTTCTAAATAAAAAATACAATTTTCGTCTTAATAACCTAAAACATTTCAAACTCACTTCGTATACTTTTTATTCAACACTATTCAAAACATAATTTATGCTCTTGTTGCCAGATGCGAAGAATTGTTCCGAAATTTGGGGTTTCAACTTTTTCAATAAATTTTTTAGAAAAATTTCGTAGTTTTCTTTTATTAGAAAATTTTTAATAAATTTAATTTTTGAAGAAAAATTTCGTTAAATTTTCTTTTTACAGAAAATTTTCGTTGTTTTCTTTTTATCGGAAATTTTCCTTAAATTTTTTTTACAGAAAATTTTCGTGAAATTTCTTTTTACAGAAAATTTTCGTTAAACTTTCCTTTTATTGAAAATTTTCATTAAATTTTCTTTTTATAGAAAATTTTCGTTAAATTTTCTTTTTACAGAAAATTTTCGTGAAACATTTTTAACAGAAAATTTTCGTTAAATTTTCTTTTTACAGAAAATTTTCTTTTTATAAAAAATTTTCGTTAAATTTTCTTTTTATAGAAAATTTTCGTTAAATTTTCTTTTTATAGAAAATTTTCGTTAAATTTTCTTTTTATAGAAAATTTTCGTTAAATTTTCTTTTTATAGAAAATTTTCATTAAATTTTCTTTTTATAGAAAATTTTAGTTAAATTTTCTCTTATAGAAAATTTTCGTTAAATTTTCTCTTATAGAAAATTTTCGTTAAATTTTCTCTTATAGAAAATTTTCGTTAAATTTTCTTTTTATGGAAAATTTTTGTTAAATTTTCCACTAATAGAAAATTTTCGTTAAATTTTCTTTTAAAAAAATTTCGTTAAATTTTCTTTTTATAAAAAATTTTCGTTAAATTTTCTTTTTATAAAAAATTTTCGTTAAATTTTCTTTTTATAAAAAATTTTCGTTAAATTTTTTTTCATAAAAAATTTTCGTTAAATTTTCTTTTTATAAAAAATTTTCGTTAAATTTTCTTTTTATAGAAAATTTTCGTTAAATTTTCTTTTTATAGAAAATTTTCATTAAATTTTCTTTTTATAGAATATTTTCATTAAATTTTCTTTTTATGGAAAATTTTTGTTAAACTTTCCATTAATAGAAAATTTTCGTTAAATTTTCTTTTAAAAAAAATTTCGTTAAATTTTTTTTTTATAAAAAATTTTCGTTAAATTTTCTTTTAATAGAAAATTTTCGTGAACTTTTTTTTAGAGAAGATTTTCGTTAAATTTTCTCTTATAGAAAATTTTCGTTAAATTTTCTTTTTATAGAAAATTTTCGTTAAATTTTCTTTTTATAGAAAATTTTCGTTAAATTTTCTCTTATAGAAAATTTTCGTTAAATTTTCTTTTTCGTTAAATTTTCTATTAATAAAAAATTTTCGTTAAATTTTCTTTTTATAAAAAATTTTCGTTAAATTTTTCTTTTTATAAAAAATTTTCGTTAAATTTTCTTTTTATAAAAAATTTTCGTTAAATTTTCTTTTTATAGAAAATTTTCTTTTTATTGAAAATTTTCATTAAATTTTCTTTTTATAGAAAATTGTCATTAAATTTTCTTTTTATGGAAAATTTTTGTTAAATTTTCCACTAATAGAAAATTTTCGTTAAATTTTCTTTAAAAAAAAAAATTCGTTAAATTTTTTTTTAATAGAAAATTTTCGTGAACTTTTTTTTAGAGAAGATTTTCGTTAAATTTTCTCTTATAGAAAATTTTCGTTAAATTTTCTTTTTATAGAAATTTTTCGTTAAATTTTCTCTTATAGAAAATTTTCGCTAAATTTTCTTTTTCGTTAAATTTTCTTTTAATAAAAAATTTTCGTTAAATTTTCTTTTAATAGAAAATTTTCGTACTTTTTTTTGAGAAAATTTTCGTTAAATTTTCTCTTATAGAAAATTGTCCTTAAATTTTCTTTTTATAGAAAATTTTCGCTAAATTTTCTTTTTATAGAAAATTTTTGTTAAATTTTCTTTTTATAGAAAATTTTTGATAAAAGTTCTTTTTATAGAAAATTTTTGATAAAAGTTCTTTTTATGTAAGTTTTTTGATAAATTTCCATTTTATCAAAAATCAGCGAAAAAAATCCATTTTTGAGAATTTTTGGATTCATGAAGCTATAGATTGTGACCACGTGGCAATGTTAACTTTTGAAAACATAAACAAACATTAAGTGGTTGTTGTTGTTGCTCAACATAGTTGTAAACATAACATCACTCTCAGTCGCTGACTTTGTTTATTTTTTTTTTTTTTTCTTACTAATGTGGCTAAAATTTTGAGTTCATGAGTAGAAGGCCCGGTTTTATACTGCTCACTTAGTTGCGAAATTGTACTTCTACAAATTATTTTATATTTAAAAACTTAAGTACTCTTTTCCCATCCCTTAAGTTTTTTCTTCAAAAGTATTTATTGAAAGTAAACAAAAATAAATCAAAATACAAAATGTAATAAAACTATTTAAAATTTTTTAAATACTTCAAACAACCCATTAAATTTATCTTTTCTGTGTGGTTACATATTTTCCACCAACACCTTTTTAATTTTATAGAAATAAATTAAAATTTTTAAACATTTATGTTCTTTTATTCATTTTTGATGCCACATTAGTGAGGCATGGAAAAATGTTTTGCCCCAAAACATTAAATTTGATATCTTTAAGGTTTTTTCGGATTACCATAAGTCAACAGTAACCTAAATAAAAAGATACTTAATATTATATTATTATATCTTTAATATTTAATAAAAAAATTAACATAATTAAGAAAAACATTTTAGGCTAAATAAAATATAACTATGGTTTTGAGTTCAAGAAAATGTTTGCGGAAAGTTGAGACCACCCTATAGTAAATATATAAAAGATCAAAACTTTTTGTTTATTTTCTCGTTAACTCAAGTTTTAAACTATAAAACGAAATATGCCTAAAGTGTGAGCTTTTACTTAACTTTTCCTTAGGTAAGTTTGCACTTTAGTATACACTAAGTAGAGAATGCATACTGGGACTGCCGGAAAATATGTTTTGTTCAAACTACGATGAACAGTGCAATTTATAATGAACTGTTGGAAGATACTCTTATCTCATTTATGGATGAAAAAAAGGATGAAAATTGCATATTCCAACAGAATAATGTTGCAATCCATGTCTCGAACCAATCTAAATCGTGGTTTAATTAACATAGTATTCCACTATTACACTGGCTGGCTTGTAGTCCGGAATTATATCCAATGGAGAATCTGTGGGGATACATGGCTCGTAAAGTTTACGCAAGAAATGCACAGAATGAAGCCATAATGACAATAACGGAGTTAAAAATAAATATTAAGCAAGCCTGGGAGGAAATTAACAGTGATTTTCTTCAAAAATTTTTGAAGTTTTTGAAGTTATCCAAAACAAAGGTTCATCAACACATTATTAGTAATATTAAATTGGTTCATTAGTGCAAGTGCGTATATAGGAAAATGCCAAAAAATGACATTAAACTACTAAAATTACAATGAAAAAGAATTTAATATACATTCTAAGTTTTTTGTTAATAATTTTTTAAGTGAAGTCAATAAATAATTTAAAAAAATTAATTTGTAGCACCTTAGTTATTTTTTATGTGCGTCCATAGGAATATGCACCAGTGTACAATATATATCAGTACTCATTCAAGTTAACTGAACAGCCATTGATCAAATTTGCTTTTCCCAGTACATTTACAATCCTGTTTTAAATTTGCTAATGCAAAAACTCGTAACCTATTTTTAATCTGGGATCTTAGGAAGTCGAAAAATATTTCCCGCTGTTGCGGGAAATCAAAAAGTCTGGGAAAATGAGATCTCTAACACTAAGGGAACAATATAAAACCGGGCCTAAGTACGTGTTTCACATTTTAGTATAATTTGTTTTTATTTGTTTTGTTTATTTGTACGTTTGTGTAAATATGTATGTATTAATGTTTTCATTACATACATATAAAAATATACATATAAACGCCTCATTATTTTCACACGCATTTGTTTACAAAACATCATCAACAGCATCATTATTATTAAAACAGCAGCCTACAATAAAAACAACAACTAAATTTATATAAATAAAAATAATGGCCATTTATTAAGCAATTAAAAAACAAATTAACAACAACAATATTACATTAAATAATGAGAATAATGAGAAAGAAGAGTATAGAGGGAGTGCAATGAAAAATCTTAGAAAGAGGGAGGGTAATTGTAAGAATAAAAGAATGCAATAAAGGAAAAATATACAAAAATAATTTGTTGTCAAATTTTAGTTTAGCAATTTGTATAGACGATTTTTTTTCATATTTTTTCATGAAAATATAGTTTCTTTGTAACAAAATAAAATATTGGAAGCTATTAAAGAGAATTTAATCCAACACATTTTTCAGATATGAATCCCTTTAACCCTTTAATGCATGGTGATGGAAATTTCCATTACAATATTCTTCTAAGAAAAAAAAACCGAATAGAAACCGCGTAGGGCAAATGTTGACAACATTCTACATTAGTAATGCTCGTATTGGATTATAGAATTAAAGTAAAAAAGGGGAATCCCCCATAAAACTTTGCTTTTCTGGTAAGCTAGCTACGAATTGGTACCTCATCCGCCATATTCTCCCGATTTAGCCACTAGTGATTACTTCCTATTTCCAAACCTAAAGAAATGGCTCGGTGGAAAGTGATTCATTCAGCTCCAACGATGAAATTATTGACCAAACAAATGCCTATTTTAAGTACCTCGAAAAATCCTATTTTTCACGCAAAGTTAATAACGACGCTTGCTCAAAATTTGACAGTAGTGTATTAACAGGTGGTACTTGATGGGAATAGTGTTGCATTTCATATAACTACGAGGGAAGTTCGAAAAGTCACTTACGTAAACTACTAAAATTACAATGAAAAAAAAATTAATATTGTAAGTATGTACATTCTAAGTTTTTTGTTTACAATTTTTTTTTTTTTTTTAAGTGGTCAATAAATAATTTCAAAAATTAATTTGTAGCACCTTAGTTATTTTTTAGACCCATTTTTATAGGAATATACAACAGTGTATAATACATATCACTACTCATTCGAGTTGATTGAACAGTAAATTAACCAATTGATCAAATTTTCTTTTCCCAGTACATATATATGTATATATATATATATATATATATATATATATATATATATATATATATACAATTTAAAGTTAAAACAAAAAAAATATATTTATAGATAAAATGTCAACTGATCTTTTTTTTCAATTTAAAGTTAAAACAAAAACAAAATTTTGTTCAAAGTTATTTTTCCGCTGTTTGATCTGAGATTTAATTGGTAAGATCAAACTAAAATTCGCTCAAAATTTTGAGAAATATTTTACAATTTGTGTTCACACTAGCTGCATTTTTAGTTAAGGGCAAATAGTTTTCTTTGTCCGAAATCAGTTGTGATCTTGTTTGATAAATAAAAATATATCCTGTTCACATTACGCAAAGCAAATATTTGCAAAAATCGTCAAATATTAGCATAGTGTGAACTTCTCTTAAGAAACATACTATAAATTTCGATTGAATTGTTCAACTTTACACTAGCATGTCTTAAGTCAGTACTTTTAGAGCAGTTAATGTAAATTTTCCGCAGAGTAATCAAAACAGATAATTTAGAAATATTACACTACAAATGAGCTGGGGAACAAAATGTTATTTTTTTCGTTTTTACAGAAATTTTTGCTTTTTTTTACACAACGGATTGAAGTGTACCAAAAAAAAAATGATTTTTTGTCTTTTGGGTTACTTTAATTTATTTTCTTAAAATATCGCAATTAAAAAAGAATTTCTATAATTTCCACAATTAAAAGTCCTTTCACTTGTTATGTTGAATTGATGTGGTTCAATGTATTTTATGACAAACATATACAATATCCAAGCACATCCAAGCATCGTAGGAATACGAGAATAAGAGATTTTGATGTATAAAAATATGATAATTTCTTTAAAAGCAGTAGTTATTTTTATTCTTTCCAGGTAACAAATAAATTTAAAAATCTTTTTTTTTTTTTTTTGCTTTCTGTCTTTTGATTTGGACATCGACTCCTAATCTAATTTGAATTTTTAACACTAGTTAATGAACCTTTGTCTTTAGACCGAAATTAAACTGTTTCAATAAAAAAGTAAATTATCCTTTTGTCAAAAAAAAATAATACAAAACATTTCTCTATTGTTTATGTGATAACCAGGGCAGGGAAGCTCATGCATTTAAAAAGTGTGTTTAAGGCGCTTTAAAAATGCAGTAAAAATATTAAAATATGCCCTATAAACAAATAAAATATGCACTTATTTCTTAACTCTTATTTAAAAAAAAAAACATTAAATTTTAATTAAGTATCATAATAAGGGTGTGTGTAAAACGGTAGGAAAGTCCTACAATAAAAAATATTTTTTCTATGGTAAGAATAATTTTCATTTCTGCTGTGTGAAATGAAAACTGAAAAATATTGACAAATTTAAATTTAATTATTAAAAAATCAAAAGGAAATGTGTGCATATTGAATATGAAAAATTTTAAAGAACGTTGTTTGTTTAAAATGTCAAACGATTTAAAAAAAAAATGGAAATTTTTCTATAAATTTTAAAACATAAAAAATTTATATTCATTTGCAAAATTTTTACTAGCCTTAGGAGCTAGTAAAATTTTATTCACCTCATAACTATAAAAAAATTACTAACGAACATAATTTTCTACTATTTCACACAAATCTTAAATTAAAATAAATATACAGTAAAGACCTTAGACAGCTTTTGTACATAGAATATAACCCTTCGACATCAACAGATGTGATGGATGCATTTTTTAATGATGTGTTACTTGTATATTCTAGGCTATATATTTGTCGAATATTTTAGGACAATACTTCTCCGATACGAAACTATTTATTCTGTGTAATTTCGCATCTTAATACGAGATAAATAAGGAACCTTCTAATGACGCACCTTTTAAAATAATCAATGTCTTTCTGTGATTGTTAGTTTTGGAGAAATAGCTTACCACATATTAATTTGTTCATGGTATTTTTAATATTTTAAAATATTTTTTAGTTTTTCTGAAAATTTTGAAATGTAGACTTAAGACGTTTTATCAAAAGTCCACAGAATTATTTTTTTTTTTCTACATAAAAAATAATTTGAAATTGGAATATTGCACTAAATATGATACAAAAATATGAATTTATGGCAAAGTATACAAAAACATGTATTTTCTACAAAATATGCATAAATATGCACTAACAAATCAATGTCATTTTAAAGAAAATTCTCTAATTCGCAAAGATATTCAGTTTACTCTGTTCTAGGAGTAAAGGCAAAAAACTTGCAGTAGCATGACTTCCGGTCTTTGGTGATAACATTTATTAAAACTACTAAATATGGTTCCCGTCTAAAATTCCTGAGGAGCGGGAAGTGAAAATCGTAATTTTTCCCGGGAACGAAACCCTATATATAAAGAATAGCTATCAAAGCAGAAAATGCATTTTATGAAGACCTCTAATTAAAACTGAACTTTAACTATTGATGGATAGTCAGGCGACAGTACGGGCAATGACAGGTCCAGATTAGTGCTTGAGGAAGGAATTTAGATGGCTAATGAGGAAGGAATTTAGAAGGCTAATGAGGAAGGAATTTAGAAGGCTAATGGATGCCTACAGAATAAGACTCTGTTGGGTTCCTGGTCACTGCGATATTCTCGGCAATGAAATAGCCGATGAGTTAGCTCGTAAGAGCTCGGAGCTGGACAGGTGTTTTGTGGTGGTATCGGTTAGGATATTTTATGGCCATAAGAGAATGGACTTTAGGAAGAACGAATTATGCTTGGCGGATTAGAATGGACTGCAGGGTATCTAGAGCGTTATGGACTAGTCTTAAACCAGTAGATTCGAAGCTTCTTCTGGGCATGAGTCGTGGGATTCTAAGGGTCATTGTTGGTATGATTACTGGTCACGTCAAAATTTTGTAGGACGTGCGATGATGTGGAGGAGCACATACTCTGTCATTGTGTAGGGCTTCAACATAGTAAACTGAAGTGGTTTGGAAGCCATATTCTATACGAACTGCAGGAGGTTTGCGTTAGAGAACTCAGCAACCTTATAGGGTTCGTAATGGGGATAAAGCGGCTTAGTGGACTGAGTTGATTGATGGGTCTTAGGTGCCACACATTTTTTTTTTTTCGTTATCTTTCTTTCTATTGCGCCTTAGCCTGCTAAGGTATTCTCTTTCTTCGTTTATTAGCTTTCTTTGGTATTTATAAAGGGAGGGATCACAATGGACCGGATGGTGGAGGCGTGAAGCCGCCGCCCGTTTCAACCTAACCTAGGAACTATAATTAAAACTAAAATAAATTTACGATTTAATTAAAAAATATGTTATATAAATATAAAGCCTATTTTGGAACTTTGCCAAAGAGCTTTTTTATCATATTAAACTTCTACTAACTATTACTTAACTTTCAGTTTAAATTCCTACCTTTTCATTGCTACGCTAACACTTAAGATATTTTGTCGTCTCTCTACTATTGTGCACATTAAATTCCAAAACAAATCCACACTATTTGATTTCTTATTTAATTAGTATTCATTAAATCAATTTAGCAAAGTATAAAAAATTTCCTTTTTAATTGGAAAAATTAAAAAAAAAATATGCAAACATGCCCACAAATAAATATAAAAACTTTTTAACAACGTGCTAAGAAATTATTATAATTTTAATTTTTATATTTATTTTTATATATTTAATATTATTTTAATGTAAAAACAATAAATATGCAACAGAGAAGAAAAAAAAAAACGCTTTATCACACAAACATTTGACTGTGGAAAGACCATAAAAAAATGGCAGATATCTTTTGGGTTGGTTGACAGTCGATTTTTGTCAGCAGAAACTTTATTAGAATTTTAATTAAAAAATAAAGAAAAATATTTTTTCATAAATGAAGAAGTAAATTTTTTTATTATATATTATTTACAAAAAAAAACAAAAGGAATGCGTATTGTGTCAAGCAAAACAACCCCCTTTCCTTATTATTGAATTGTATGTTTTTTTTTTAATAAAAGAAAATTCTATTTAGATATTTTTTGACAAGTGCATAAATCATTTAAAAGTTTAAGTTTCATTTGATATTTATAAGCTGTCATTATGTCAATGTAATTAGTAAAAATGTCATCAAAGAGAAAAATGTTAAAATATAAATATATTTTTTTTTTTTTTTTTCATATATTTGCTTTAATGTTTGTTGTAATTTTTCTTTTTGAACAGAATTTACATATGGAATGTTTAAGTGTTAAATATTCTAATTAACTTTGTTACAGTAAATGTTTCTTTATAAATTCTACTTGGCTTTATTTACAATTCTCTATGGGCTAAGTTGGAGGAAAGTTTCAAAAGGTTCTGTGCATAGAATACAACTAGAAGTTTATGTGAAAGACCGTTCAAACTAAAATTTCAAAAAATTTACTCATTTTCTTCAAAACACAAAAACAAAATATATGTGATGTATGTATTTTGTTATTGCATGAATTAGTTTCTTGACAACTGAATTAGGTTTTTGTCTCTCACATAAACTTCTAGTTGCATTCTATGGTTC
Source organism: Protocalliphora azurea (assembly GCA_932274085.1). Classification (NCBI taxonomy): domain Eukaryota; kingdom Metazoa; phylum Arthropoda; class Insecta; order Diptera; family Calliphoridae; genus Protocalliphora; species Protocalliphora azurea. The sequence goes on along the minus strand of OW026522.1, from coordinate 22,976,017 downwards.
TATGTGTGTTTCATTTCCATAATGTTTCTTTTTTTCATACTTTGTTTACATTTTAATACTATGTGTGTTTTACTGTCAAGCTTAAGGCAATTGAGAAAAATGCTTACTTTAACCTCTTTTTTCTCTTTGTAATTTACTGAAAATATTCTTGCTACTTGTATAAAGTAAATAAGGATTGCCAACCTTTAATAGTAAAGGTTTATTATTATGAACTTTTTATGAAGTAAATAGAAGAAAGCTACAGATTAACTAAAAATTATATTAAAAGTCTTTATATTTTAGCTCCTATCATAGACATTTCATTAAAGTTTTTAGTATCTCTTAACACAGTAAAATTTGAGCTCCCAACATTGGTCTTAATATAGTGAAATTTAAGTTTCAGTTGTAACTCATGATAATATCAAATTATATCAACAACCGTAGTTCTTGATACAATTGCTGATATAATTTAATTTTAGATTAAAGCATAAATTTGGATATAGCCAAATTTTTATTCAATCGCAAAATTTTAGCTCCAATCACACCTCTTAATATAATCAAGTTTTAGCTTCACTCATAGGTTTAAACATACATATCTAATTTTCTATTATAATCATATTTTTTTAATATGACCAAACTTAAGTTTAATTGTAAGTTTTTATACATGTAAAATATCAAAAGTGAAAATATAAACTTATGTCAGAGGTCTTAATATAGTAAAATTGTACCTTCAACCTAGGCTTTTATACACATTTATTCAAGCTTTAATCATAGGTTTTTATGTAATTTGTTCTTATTTTCAATCATTTTTCTCTTGATATATTTTAGAGAAAAATTGTCACTACGAGTGATCACAATTTAATGTACTTTTTCGATATTATCAAAACCATCGTCTGAATAATTCCTTCAAGTATTTTGGTTTTTAAAATAGAGCAAATCTTTAATTGGTCTTCTGCTGTTTGATTATGTTCAAAATTTTCTCAATCTAAAGTTCAATAATCCCATAACCAGTGTTGCCGTTTTCGTTATTATTGAACAAAGTTGGTTATTTTATTTTCCAATGTGGAGATAATGATTTTTTCCATTTTGGTTACTTTTTTGGTAAATCAAAATTTTATTTTTATTATTTTTAAAAATGCTATTTACTCTTTTTAAACTTGCCAACAATATAAAGAGAGTGTGCAAAATTTCATCACACATTTAAAAACTAAAGGTTCCTAAAACTTCTCATTCCAATTTTAACTGACAAATGAAGAAAAATGTGATAAAGTTCTAACAATGTAACAAACAACCTGCTATAAGATATTTTACACTATTGTGTATGTGTCTTAAAGTAATACATACTTGAGAGATTAATTAATCTTATTTGTGCGAAATTTTATTAACATACAAACATTTATATGGGATTTAAGTACTTTTAACTGATTTTCGGGAGAGGACCTTATAAAGAAGCTACAATTAATTTTAAAGTGATCCTTTTGAAATTGAATACCATATTTTATGTAGATACATAAAAATTTTTTATAAAATATTTAGGATTAAAAATATTTTATTTTAAGATATTTGAGCTTCAAAACACACCTCCAAAAGAACATTTATGTGGAGACTAGGTGAAATAATGAACCAATTTCTACCAGCTAAGAAGAATCTGAGTCGATGGGACTCTGCACCATCGATTTCAATGGTAAAAAAGTGGTTTACTGAATTTCGTTGTAGTCGCACAAGTACAAATGAATGACAATGATTGATACAATTAGAGTTCATTGCACATGGAAGGCTTTAAGAGCTTAGAATTCTGAAACAATTTAGCGGCCTCCTCTGCAATTATTTTACCTATACATGGTTGTACATATTGTGCTATCTAAATGATACCAAAATTCTAGAATAACCTCAAAATATTCTCGAATCATATTAATTATCGTCTTCAGGAGATTACAGTGGAGATAGAGATTACATTTTTCCAATTACTTAGTTGCCTATGGTTAGTATATTCAGTAGTTTTTAGAATTTATATAAACCATATCTATAGAAATATCTCTTATCTAGAAAATGTTAAAGATATCAGGTAGCTTGAAAGACACAGAAAAGATCATCGAATAACAATATTTTGTTTTGCGAGCTTAGCAATGCTTGCCGACCTCTGCTTCACTCTAAAGGTGTTGTCATAATTCTTTAATAGTTATTTAGTACAGTAAGAGATTATGTTTTAGCGAAAAATATCAAGTGAGTTCAGACTAACTCTAGGCCATTTTTCTTTTTCAAATTCCACATAAGTGTTTATTGAGACAAACATTCCTTCTATAAGAACATTATGTTATGCTGACTTGTAACCTAATTCCTCTGTTAATTAGCCTCAAATGTACTTTACTTTTATAGGTATAAATCAGACTGAGATAATAATCAGAATTGTTCGGAGTCGAAAAGAATAAAAATCAGTGATGTTGTTTTAAGAAGATGAGTCTAGGATTCCATAAGTCATGGTCAAAACGGTGTATATGACCTGGTAAAAGATTAGATTTCGATTCCTAGTTAAAATATAAAATGTTGATACAAAATTATATCACACAAACTGGTTTCGTGGCAACTAGACATAAATGAGAATATAAGGATTGCGCAGTTTGATCAGGCTGCTCAAACTATAAGACTGCTGCAGGAAAATCAAAAATATGTTTTGTTCCAACTATAATGAACAGTGCAATTTATAATAAACTGTTGGAAGATGCTCTTCTCTCACTTATGGATGAAAATTGCACAATCCAACATTATAACGCTGCAATCCATGTCTCGAACCAATCTAAATCGTAGTATTCTACTATTCCGGATTTAAATCCAATGGAGAATCTCTGGGGGTACATGGCCCGTGAAGTTTACAGTAACAGAGTTAAAACTAAAAACTAAGCAAGCCTGGGAAGAATTTTCTTCAAAATTTAGTCAAAAAAAAAAATGCCAGACCGAATTTTTGAAATTATCCAAAACAAAGGTTCATCAACACATTATTAATAATGCTAATTTATTAGTTTAAGTGTGTATACGGGAAAATGTCATAAAAAATGGCATTAAACTACTAAAATTACAATGAAAAAAATTAATGTACATTTTAAGATTTTTATTATTAATTTTTTAAGTTGAATAATTAAAAAAATTAATTTGTTGCACCTTAGTTATTTTTTAGCCCCATTTTTGGTAAGTTGATTAAAAAGTTTGATGTGCGTTTATAGGAATATGCACCAGTGTAGTTTTAGAATAATGACAGAACTAAACAAGTTAACTGTACTAACTTTTTTCACTTATAATTAAAGTTTTAAAGCTTAAACGGATTTTTTCGTGTCCTTAGTATAGAAAAACTAGTGGTCTCAAACTTAGGAGTTATATTGGATGTAGAATATTTCGTCCGCGCTCCTTTACTCAAAGACATAAAAGACAATATAGTGCAAAGAACTTACGAAAAGTTTCCTTGGGTAGGAAATTTGTTACAAGGATAGCTTATGTGAAGCAAAGACTCTTGACAATTATGTTTGATAAATGGATTAGCAGTTAAACTTCAGAATTGTTAGGATTTTATTTCACAAAGGAAAAATTGAAATGTTTCCTTATACTTACCTTATTTGAAACAACCTTAAAAGTTCTTGGAATAAAGTATATTTTAGAAAATCTCTGTATTTTAGGCTTGCAGAAAAGTGCGTGCGAGCAGCTCGTGCTAACATACGCGGAGTATATGGGTCTGAGAGACCAAAGCTGGTATAGGTGTTACATTTTGGTATAAATTTTATTTTTAGCAATTGCAATTTATTTATATACTTTTTTATTATTATCAACACATATTTTATTTTCATATATTCTAAACAATCAAACCAAAAAAGAAATCAGCCAAAAAAGTTTTTGGAAGCATATAAAGCCTTTAAATAAAATTTCATAAATGACAAAATATCCATGAAGCAAATCTGTCTTTATGAGATTAAATAAGACAAATACTTGAAGTATGTAATTTGGATTATTTGAAGTCCTGCATGTTAATTTCCAATAAAGCATTTGGTTTTATGTTTTAATACAGATTTTTATAATAATAAATTTAAAATTGTATTAATTTGTTAAATAATACTTGTTATATACGATGTAAAAATTTTGGTATCACAGACCCTGCGCTGATATATGTGTTAGTCATTTTGGCGCGGGTATACGAAGGTTAATTGTATAAATTATTTTGGCGATTGGTGAATTTTTTCTATGCTTTCAGCTTTCTAAGAGTAAATATCTTATTTAAAGGTATTGAATTGAAATGCGATAAGATGAGAGGTTAATTTAAAAGGGAGATAAGATATTAATGTTATTAATTTTGAAAGATATTGTAAGAGTTTTGGAAGTGATGCTGGAAGTGGAGTCATTGATCTATAAATTTGAGCAATATAATTAAACGAACATGTTGGTTGGAAGCATAATTTTTCTAATAACAGATGTGAATATTAATTGATTTCGGTGGTCGACATTATAAGCACATTTACTCTACTTAAGTTCTTATCTGAGCTCTAGTTATATTTGAACATCAAATAAAATCCTGGAGCATACATAAAATAAGTTTATTATCTATAAAACTTGCAGCATTGTGTTTTGAGTATTTGGTCCTTCGAAGTGAATATAGTTGTTTGATACCTTATAACTTATCAAAGGAATAATTAATAAGTAATGCCTTCTAAAGCTTTCCTTTATACATCCCCTTTATATATATATAACATTTGTATAAATGGCAACCCACTAGGCTTCGTCAAAGAAAGCAAAAAAAAAAAAATTTAAACGCCCCCATCTGTAAAGAAGAAAAAACACATGTTTGTCATGTTATGCCCATGACAAATGTCTAAACTATATCCCGCCACCATCATCATCATGTTGACGAGAACAACAGATGATGAAGATAATAATGATTAACATGAAGATGATATTTATACTACTAAAAACGAAAAAAAAAAAAAATCCAAAATAAAAAAAGAATTAAACTCCAAACATAATCAGTAGACCTTATATAAATTTTGTCACTTCTTTCTCATGCTTCAGCAAAGAGTTCATAAAAAAAACACAGAATTCTGGGTGCAAAAAATTTTAAATCCTGCAGAAAAAAAATGCCAAAGAAATACACCATCATGCATCATTCTCATCTTTATCCACATCGCCAGCAGCAACAACACACAACAACATTCTTTTGCTTTAGATCAAAAACCACTCATTAATTAAGTGTGTAATTCTTTTACGTGTTGTATGAGTGTATGTTTGCGTATATGTTGCAAGTTGCACTTGCTAGTTGCAATAAGCAGCCTGTGAGTGTAATATATGTCTCATCTTCCTTAAATGTCTAAGTAAAAAAAATATATTCAAATTCTGCCTTGATGCAGAGGCAAAGTAGAAAAAAAAATGGAACTTTCTTTTGATGTCTACTTAAAGAGCTGCTTGTTATGTTGCATCCACATGAGGGTGTTTGTTTTTGTGTTTTTCTCTTTTGTAGACTATTTTTTTTTTTTTTTTATTTGTTGTTTGTATTTAGCCTCTTCTTATTCTACAATGATTAAATATGATTTAATGTGGTATAAATTTTATAAATTACAAGGAAGAAAGAAACAGCCATGAATGTAAATGCCACCACAAAATAATAATAATTACGTGGTAGTGGATAAAATGTCTGACAAATAACAAGCGTAACTTTATTTTCATTTTTTTTTTTTTTTTTTCGAAAATAGATTAATAAGGAAATTTATTTAAATGGGACTTGTTTTTTTTTTCTGAAATGTTGAAGTTTAATTAACAATTTTAGTTATTTTTGGTTTAAATGCAATATAGAGTATTTTTAATATCAAAGAAAAGAAATATTTTTCGTTATTAATTAACAAATTTTTAATTTATACTTGCGAAAATTTTTTTAATTTTAATTCATTGCAGTTCAATACCCCTGTTTTGTTTTGCCTAAAACCCAACTGTAGTCATTCTTGATTTATGACTCTAAAACTAATCTTAACAGCATTTTCTTTACTCCATTTAATCACCATCAATTATTCCAATGTTAAGTGAACATAAATTGAAAGACAAACAAAAGCTCCAACAAATTTTTCAAAGTTGATTCGATTTTACTTCCAAGTAAACTTTTATACATTAAGATATTGAAGACATTCAGTAGAATATTTTAGGAATCGAACTAATTCTATAAGATGTGAAAATGTCTAACTTCTATAAGATATTGCTACAGCATTATCACCTCTACAAACAACACAGGTTTCTTATTAAATCAATTCCCGTTAACTCCACCTTTCTAAACCGAAATTTTTTATAGTAGAATTTGAAGTGGATCGTTAGATGTTAGTCTTCGCAGTAATACCTTCAAGTTTCTTATTCAAGCTTATTTTAAAATAAATTTCAAAATTCCAAAGTCCATCATAATATGTTGCAGAGCAATTTTCAATAGATCCAATAGTTTCGCTAAAATAACAGATATCAAAACAGTTGCATAGGAATTCAGAATTCAAAGTTATCAGGAATAGGAGCAAATTTTATTTGGAACGAAAGTCACTCTAACAAGTATCTAAATGTCGAAGAATCGGATGGACTATTCCTGTATAAATAAAAGTATTGATCGGTTGCCATTGCATTACCGAGCCGAGTAACATTCGGCTTTCTCATATACAATACCAACATAAACAAAACTCACAAAAAAGCGTACACCCCAATACACTAAAAACGTTTGCATACTCTCTTTGTGACGACCAATCTCAGCGCGAGAAAATAATTACCAAAGAGCGCTTTATACACCGTACGCTCCCCATAGCATTGTGAATTCGTTTCCATTTTACACAGGCTAAGGTCTTGCCGACTAACTGTCAGCACTTAGTTTCCAAAAGAAATTAAGCAAAAGGTGTCAATAGATTTTTTTAGAAAAGTTTTTAAAGAGAACTTCTCATAGAAGGCGGTGCAGAATTTGGTTTGGTTTGTTTTTTTTTTTTTTTTTTGGCAAACGAAATGTGAAGATATTAAAAATCACTGAAGTACTATTATATATTCCCGTTTATTTTCCGCACAAATATTTTATTTTGCCGACCACTATGATTGATCTCGCTCTGTGGATGCTCCAATTTCCATTTTAATTTGCCCTTTTTTGAGAGTTTTTCCTGATTGATTGCATTTTTCTTTCCATTGGGATCAAGTTGTCGAAAAGAAGTGAATAGACGAGCATTTAGTTTTCAAAAAGAAGGAACTAAGAACCCTTAATATATCTTTCAGAAAAAAAAGCTAAGGCTTCTTAAAGTATTTCTAGAAGGCAAAGTAGAATGTGGATTAAATTGTGTTCAAAAGGAAAATAAAACTTAAAAAAACCTTGAACAATTTAAGTTCGATTATAGCTTTAACTTAAGGGTTTTTTAACTTAATCCACCAGTAAAGAGTATCATTATAGTGATTTTAGTTGGCAAAATAAATTTATGCGGCTGTTAAGGACAACACCTTTCTCCTTGCACACCGATGTAATCTGGTAACCGTATAACTCTAATCTAATATTTTTTCTTTAGCTTAAGAGTTCTCTGGCAGTCGTGTATTTATTTTTTCACCTTTCACGGCATAACTTTTTCATCATTCCAGTCTTTTGTTTCAAAATCTATTGAAGGCTAGAAAGCAATGTCAAGAACTTGTTTTCGTAAATAGTTTTCTAAGCATACAACAAAATTGTTTGTTCGATTTTTTAAGTGAACAAACTTACTCTCCGTAATGTCTTTACTTTCAAGATCTCTATAATATAATCTGACTACTAAAGAGCTCTACTGCCCCTAATTCCTGTAAATTATCTTTTAGAGTTTTCTGGCATTCGATTAATAACCGGAACTGCTACACAATTTTTTATATATTTTTTCCAATCCGATGTCTTCATAAATTGATCAGTGATCGTTACAAGTAGATGGTAGATGGATCGCAACTGTCCTATTATCTGTACAATGCTTCAACTTCAATCATTGGCGGATTAATGACAGGAGGAGAGATCTTGCAGAAAATTTAATGTTGATTTTAATGCAAAATTGCTGTCTATCGCAAAGACTTGTGGACTACATAAGTGTTACTTTTATCAAAGATTCGGGAAACAAAGTATGAAGAAGTATGGGTGTATGTTCTAAATCTGAAGGCCATTGCGTCGCTGAAGGTCTTAGGTAATTAAGTTCCAATAAGAATCCAATAAATCTCTTCCGTGGGCAGTTATTTTCACACAATAAAAAACCGATATATGCAAGAAGCTAGAGACCATACATAGTAAAACATAGTAAAAACCCAGTTTTTCTCCAGGACGTTAAATTTTATCTTAATAAGACTCCAAATTTTCGAAGGACACACTTAAAAAAAAAACATAAAATATTTACGAATATTACATCACCCCAATATGGCTGTCAAATGAAAGTTTAGAATCCCTGCCAGCACCGAAAATTTTTGGAAATAAATCTGTAACTTCTAATCGGCTGGTTAGATTTAAATAAAATTTCACATAGGCATAGCAGAGGAGTGTATCATGAGCGGAGGATACCACTGACATCGAAAATTCCAAATCCACTTTCTAAAAAGTCGATTTTAAAAGTGACATTCTTTAATTCATTTTTTAAAATCAAATTAAATTTCTTATCCTAGTCATTCGTTGAAAGCATGCATATTAATTTAATTCATAGACTTATATTCTTTGTACTTCATATGAATTGAATTAATTCTATAAAGAATTAATTCCTTAAATAGTTCACAAGTAATTATACAATTCAAACTTAAAAAATATATTGAAACATTCGAATTTTCTTCAATTCAAATCTATTACAAATTAGTTTTATAAAATATTAAAATTTGAAGTAAAGAAAAATATTTTCATTCAATTTGGAAAAGATTTGAATTGAAACAAAAATTAATGATTTCTTTATAAATTAATTCAATAAAGAAATAATTCTATTCAAACAAAGAAACATAATTTTGTTTATAGATTTAACCCTCTAATGGTCGGAAACAAAATTTAAAAAATCAATTTACGGATTTAAAATATAATTGGTGTAAAATTTTTGGAGAGCTTAAGGACTAGATATTTAGTTTATTATGTAAACTAATTAACCAAATGATTACAATACGAATAAAATAAAAATAAGAAAAGATACCCCTGAGGCAGTTTTGACCGTTAGAGGTTTAATAACAAACAACATATTTTGAAAAATAGAAAAATATACTTCATAATAATTTAATTATTTCTATAAAGAATTAATTCCTTAAATAGTTCACAATTAATTATACAATTCAAGCTTAAAAAATATATTGAATCATTCGAATTTTCTTCAATTCAAATCTATTACAAATTAGCTTTATAAAATATTTTTTTAATTTAATTTTATAAAATATTAAAAACAAAATATTAAAATTTGAAGGAAAGAAAAATATTTTCATTCAATTTGGAGAAGATATTGATTTCTTTATGAATTAATTCAATAAAGAATTAATTTTATTTAAATAAAAGCCTTTGAATGAAGCTATAGAATTATGTATTTGGGAATGGTATTATGTAATGAAAAACCAGTATTTCTTAATTCAGAATTAAGATTTAAGGGAATTAAGCTAAGATTTAATTAATTCTTTTGAAGCTCTGGTTCCTGATTACTGGGTCTGTTATAATTTATGAAATACGTTCACTTTTTACAATTTCTTAAATTTGTATTTTAAAATTTCTGGCCAAAAGAAATTGATTTTTGACCGGTGCACGCTTGCCAAATTTTAGTTTCTTTCTTGAATTCTATTTTTAAGTGGCGTAGTTTTGATCCTATAAAAGATATTGACTTCAGTCTTTCTGTATGTAATTAACAATTTTGTCAGCTAATCAAGTGAATTTATTTGAAGAAATTGGAGTTCTTAGTTTTTATAATTTTTTGAATTAAAATAAAATTTTTGTAAAAAATATGTTTTTAGAGAAACTACTATTATGGTATCTGTTAGTTAAAATATCTTAACGAAATTTTCGGTGATTATTATCCTTATCATTAGAAATGATGAAGTGTAAAAAAATTTAAGATTTTGGTAAAAGCAATCCTTCAGTTCCCAAAAAAACCGTCGAAAACCACAAAAATAGGAAATCTTTGTAAATGTTTTATAGTATTCTTAAAAATAGCGATGTCATTTTGAGAGAAAAGTTGACACCCTGGAGAAAAATTTAGTAGTTTTATTATGTATGGGCTCTAGTTTGACGTATATATCGATTTTTTTATGTGTCAAAAAATTTCAGGAAAATTGTTGCACGGTGTTTTATTTCAAACTCATAAGAGTTATAGAAAGAGGCAGTTTTTTCATCTATCGTAGATTTCTATATAATCAAATATTAACTTAACAATAAATTTTAAAATAATCCGATGAAATTCAATCATAAATCTTTGTATATTCAAATGTTAGCATATCTTTTTTTTTTTTTTGTTTTTTGTTTTTGGTTCATTCGTAGCATATTCCAATTTTAGCTTCAAACTTAAATTGCTATACAGTTTAATTTCAGCTCCAATTTAAATAAAAAAAAATAAATCATATCTTTATAATCCATTTAGATCTTGAATCATAAATATTTGTGTACTATAATTTTTGCTCTAATCATGAATCCGTGTATAGTCCAATTTTATTTTAAAATAAAATTTTCATAATTTATTTCTGCTCTTTACATTCTAAAAAAAAATAAAAGTAAAAAATAACATCTCTCTCCTTAGCACGCTTCATATAAATCATAAAAATGAATATTTTTAATCCCTTTCGAAAATAAAGAAATTTTCGTAAACAGTTTTCCAAAAACAAATATATGAATGCTGACATTTTGAACTCATATTTGCCTATAAAATCATATTTAAATATAATAATTTGAACACGAAACAGCATTAAAAAGTCGTTAAAATAAACTCTAAATAAAACATAATTCTGTTTTATTTTATTAATTTAACCCTCTAACGGTCGGAAACAAAATTTAAAAAATCAAGTTACAGATTTAAAATTATATTTTAAGTGTAAATTTTTTGGAGAGTTTAAGGACTAGATATTTAGTTTATTATGTCAACTAATTAACCAAGTGATTAGAATACGAAAAGAAATCAAAATATAAGTTACTTTAAAAAAAATAAGATAGGATTCCCTAAGACAGCCTTGACCGTTAGAGGGTTAATAACAAACAACATAAATATTTTATTTTGAAAAATAGAAAAAAATACGAAACAAAAACAAAGATTTTTACATAAAAGTAACCAGCTCAATGGCAGCAAACTTGATATAAATTTAAAACTAGGAAAATTAGCAAAAATGTTTGTTAAATGAAATTCAAAAGACAAATATGAAATTAGAAACAATAATTTTAACTTTGTTTTATTGTTGTTGTTATTGTTGCTGAGGAAACGTAAATAAATATATTAATTCTATATATACTGATGTTGTTGTTGTTATTCAGTCGTTTAAAGATTATTTGACTTGTATAAGTACATTGTGTGACAGATGACAAGTGTTGTTGACAGCTGTACGTAATATTTTCTGTTATTGTTGCTGTTTTAGTTTTAAGTTTATTTTTGAAAACTATTCATATAGTATGTAAGTGTATAGGGAATCTTAATTATATATTTATGAGTATGACATTTTCAAATACTTTTTCTTATTATAATTTTTCCATAGAGAAAGATCAAAAGAATGTTTTATTAATGTCTGGTATATAATAAATGAGTTTTATTGTTGTTGTAGTTGTTAAATTGAAAGTGATGAAAAGTGAACAAAATTTTATATATATTTTTAATTGTTTTCCTTAAAATGTGCAAACAACTTGATTTAAGTTGCATGAGTTTATAGAAATTGAAAGTAATAGTTAGTTGAATTATGCTCGCCAAAGTCATTAACATTTTTCAAGCGGTATTTAGTATTTATTCAAATTAAAAGTAGGTGTTTATATAGATAAATTATATATAATTATAGATATGCTGTCCTGATAGAAGGAATTTTTGCTACCAAATTTAGCTTCAATTCTGAGCATTAACTTGATTTATTTTTTATTTATTTATTTTTTTTATTTTTTTTTTTTTTTTTGCTTTAATCTTAGGTGTTGATATACATAATTGAGTTATAGTTCAATTTTGAGTCTAAACTTTTTTTATACTTGTATGTCCTGATGGAAAGAATTTGTGCTACCAAATTTAGCTTCAATTTTGAGTATTAATTTGATTTATTTTTTATTTTTTTATTTTATTTTTATTTTTTTTATTTTATTTTTATTTTTTTGCTTTTTTGCTTAGGTGTTGATATACATAATTGAGTTATAGTTTAATTTTGAGTCTAAACTATTTTTGCACTTGTAAGTCCTGATCGAAAGAATTTTTGCTACCAAATTTAGCCTCAATTTTGAGCATTAACTTGATTCATTTTTTATTTAATTTTTTTATTATTATTTTTTTTTTTTCTTTAAACTTAGGTGTTGATATACATAATTGAGTTACAGTTCAATTGTGAGTCTAAACTTTTTTTTGTACTTGTATGTCCTGATAGAAGGAATTTTTGCTACCAAACTTAGCTTCAACTTGATTTATTTTTTATTTTGTTATTTTATTTTTTTATTTATTTCAATTCTGAGTCTAAACTTTTTTTTTATCTTGTATGTCTATATATATATATGTCTATATGTATATATATATATATATACAACTAAAAATTTCTGGTTGCTGAAAATTGTTTAAAATCGCTTTTTTTTATAAAAGTCTTAACACAGTGCAACAAACAAAAAGCAAAACGCCTCAAAAATTCCAAAAATAGATGAAAGCGTACCAGTAGTGTAGCAAGACCCCCAAAGGTTTTTTTAAGTTAGTTCATATTTCGATTTTATGGCCTCTCGAAGTTTGAATTTTTCAGAGCTCTTTTTTTTTTAATATGATTGGATACAAAAATCATTTAAATTATTTAACTCAAATGTTATTATATGTTGTTGTTTTATAGATTATTATACTAGATTTTTCGTGGACGCCACTTCCTCTTTACGCCCATTTCTATCATAAATTTTTAGCTTTATTTGTCGTGACTTTATGTCTAACTACTGAACCAATTTAAATGATACTTGGCACAAGTATATAAGCAAATTTTAAATTTGATAAACATCATGATGACAGTGGTAAAAAATTATGATAGCATAGTAAAAGGGGTCGAAGGAGGCGTGGCACCCGTACAGAATTAATTCTAAATTTACTATATTTTCTATTATTTGTGTATGTCTAATTTTATTGTGAATTGTCGTAGTAGCACCATAGTTTTCTTCAAAATATATTTCCTTTCGGGAAGATACTATCCATATATATATATATATATATTTCTCGTGTCACGGTGTTTGTTTTTTATGAAATTCTGTATGTGTATTTTTTAGATATGAGAATAGGTCGTAAAGTATATTTCATATCGCCAGAGGGCGTAAAATAGGCCACAAGGGGTAAAAACTCCTTATCCATATATCTTAAATAATAAACCGGTTTTCTTGAAATTTGTCAGGCAAATAGTGTAACATCTGAAAGGGGCGATAGACTATAATTTTAATTACTTAGTGCGTAAAATAGGGCAAAAGCTCCCCTGCCTATATCTTCTTAATTAATCAACCGATTTTCTTGAAATTTGTCAGGCAAATAGTGTAACATCTGGAAGGAACTATAGCCTATAATTTTGAGTATTTAGGTCGGGAGATAGGGCAAGAGGGGTAAAATCTCCCTCTCCTTATATCTTCTTAACTAATCAACCGGGTTTCTTAAAATTGGACATACAGACACTGTAACATGTGAAAGAAACTTAAAGATATAAATTTTTTGGAAATTCCTATTTTACATTTAGAGCGTAAAATAGGGCAAAACGGGTAAAAGCTCTCCCTACCCATGCCTTCTTAATTAATTATCCGATGATAGTTTCAAGTCTTGAAGGAAATAAAGGCTATAAATGTTAACATTTAGGGCGTAAAATAAAGCAAAAAGGGTAAAAACATGCCCACCCATCCCCACATACTTACAATGCATTCGTTATTTTTTAATTAAAAACCAAATATTTACTAGAAATAAGTTATATGATAAAACATATATATATATATATATATATATATATATATATATATATATGCAAAAATGCTCGAAAATATTCATAAAATCCAGATTCGAACTAACTTTGATCAACCCCTTGGAGATTTAAGAATTAGTAGATCAAGTAAGAATTCTATGTGTAAAGCAATTAATCCAAAAGTTTGGTAATTGGAAGGAACACGAATATTAATCTAAGGGTCATCTAAAGGTGATTTTGCATATGTGAAATGCAGATTCAGTATCGCAAGCGATGTTGCCTCAGTGAGAGGATCCATTATGATAATCTCCTCCTTTCAGGAAAATCCATATTAAAGCTGTGTATTTCGTGAGTTCTGAAGAGTGTCATCTATTGTAAATTATTTAAAACTGGTGAAATTATCACGGAAGATCTATAGCAAATACAATTGATCCATTTAAAGATTTATTTGTTTATTTACATTTATTTCAGTAGTTTAACTTTCAAAATAGTGTTTTCGATAACTTTTTGGTAACTGAAAAGGAATTGCTATTCATAGCATAAATTTACTTGTACTTACAATAAAAGTTCGGTTGCCATACACAATCGAACTATTATTTTGAACCCCAGTAGTTTCTAAACTTAAAATTGTACACTCAAGGCCTATGGCAAATTCATGTAAATCCAACCAGTTGATTAGAAGTTACAGATTTATTTCCAAAAAATTTCGATTCTGCTCCACTATGCAATCGAGGGTCATCTTTAAACCAATTTAAGCTTCAATCGTGGGCATTTATTTACTTTTTATCTTCAATTACAAGCCACTATTCGGTCCTATTTAAGCTTCAATCGAAAAACTTTATTTAATCAAATTTTAGCTTAAATTCTGTTCCTTTATTTCGTTTGTGCCTAGCTTCAATTATGTGTCTTTATTTAGACCGATTTTAGCATTAATCGTAAATCATCTTTAGTCCAATTTTAACTCCAATAGAAACCAATTGTATATTTAATCATAGATCTTCATTTGGTCTAATTTGAAATTCAATCATAGGTCTCTATTTGGTCGCATTTTAACTTTAATCTTGGGTTTTCATTTATTTTCATATTAAAATTTCCTACTGGGATTTGTCTGTCATTATTCTTATCAAAGCTAGAATGTCTTCTTTTTTTCTTTTTTGAAATGCAAATAAAATCTTTATTTTTATATAAAAAAATTCACAATTTCTTTTGTAATCCCTTTTTTTCTATGCCTTAGATCTTTGCCGAAAGACAAAAACAACTGCAAATAAATGAAGAAAAATAAAAAACAGCCCCATTGTAGCAGTATTAACATCACAAGATTTTGCTACATTCTTAACTTCAGTTACAGTTTTGTTTGATGTCATTATGTCAAATTCTAAAGAATTTTCAATTCCTCATTCTTAGAGCTATTTCTTCTATTGTTCACATACAAACATAGGCACTTGTATTTATTTATTTCATGGTGTATGTGAAAATTTTGTTTGATTTCGTAAAAGAACAAAAAAATCTATTTTTATATTATTTAAATATAGGAAAAAATCATAGGCAAACAGACAAATTATCATCATGAACATTTAAATAAATTGTGCGAGCGGTTTTTTCTATGAAAATAAAAAAAGATTTGTTGCTTATTTTATAAAACCAAAAAATAAAAACAAATTTTTTGGTAAAAAATTTTTATAGTGTCAAATGAAATAAATTTAGCATTAAATTAGTTTTTTCCTTTTTTATACACTACACCACCAGAGGTGGTTGGGATATTATGCGTTTGTGCTGATGTTTGTAACAGCCAACAGTATTGGTCTACGACCCACATTAATCTATACCAATCGGCTTAGAATAATTTTCTGAGTCGATTTAACGATATCTGTCCGTCAGTCTTGTAATCAAACTACAGTTCGCTATTTTTAAAATAATTTAATGATATTTGGCACATATATCTTTTACAGTCCAGGGACGAAGCCTAGCCTATTGAAATTGGTTATGATCGACCCATTATTGCACCTAGCCCACATATAAATGACCCCCTAAATAAAGGTTTAACGATCATAAATGCCTTAAATATAACAATATTTAAATGAAAATTACCATATTTATGTTTTATACAGATAAAAATCTATATGCCAAATTTCATGAAGGTCGGTCTATAATTGACCATAGTTTCCCTATAAACCTCACTTCCAAAAAACACTTTAACGTGCATAAATTTCATAGAAATGTTAGTTTCAAGTTAGTATTTGCCACAAATAGTAAGTTTTGTATAAGTAAAACTCATAGTGAGTGTCAAATTTTGTCACAATCGGCCCATAATTAACCATAGGTCCATGAAAAGCCCATTTCCGGAAATCACCCTAAAACGTATAAATAATATAATATGAAGTATACATATGTTTCATAGAAATATACAATACTGTTAATATAAATATCGGCCAACAATTGGCCTCAGGTCCTCTATAAAACCCCTCCCCAAATTTTGATGTACAAACATAATGGTGTAGGCAATCATATAGTCGGGCTTGACCAACTATATTTTTCTCACTTGTTTTGGTTTTGAGTTTTATATTTGGAAAAAATATTTAATAAATAGTTGAAGAACTTTTGATTTGAAGAAAAAATTTATGAACTTATTTTAATTTGTTGATTTTCAAATACATAAAATTTTAATTAACATAATTTCAACATATTAACCCCTTCATTGGGAATGAAAATAAAAAATTTAATTTTTTAGTAAATTAAAATTTATGTATATGTTGTGTAGAGAAATTAAAGAGATAAATAAAATTGTGTGGATGAGTTTTTCGTGAGTGTAAGATGAGTAATATCAAGGGGACAGAAGTGCGAAATAAATTTTATTTCCTCTTGTTTCCCAAAAAAAATAAAAAATAGAGATCACTTTGGAACATAATTTGGATTTTAGTGATCATGGCATATTTTTGAAATTATACATCATGATCTTTATGCTAGTTATAGGAATAAACAGGTTATTTTTTTTATTTCTCTGTCCCTCTCCTTCACATTAGCATTGCTCACTTAAATTTGTTTACTTGTACATTACAATCTCTTTGAAGTTTTCCCTCCCTTACTGTTTTGTTCTCTATTCCAATTTTTTCACTTTATGAGTAATCACTTTGAATAAATTTGTTTCCACAATTTATGTTATTTATTAAAAAAAAAGAAAAATTATTTTAAATTAAAATTAATGAGAATTTATTATTATCAATGGATCTTCTAAAACAATTATTCATAAAACAAACAAAAAAAAAAGAAAAAAAAAAGATAATATGAAAATAACACAGAATTTGTCATATTTAAATCATCATTTCTTTGGTGGCCTGTCTCTCTTACAATTTCCATAAAAACATTAATACAGTTTAAAATGCTGGCGCCTGCATGAATGTTTTGGGGTATTAAGTTCAATTATGAAAAGCTAAACCACCAACAAACAGCAACAAAAACTAAAGAAAAAAAAGCAAAAGCATCTTTCAAGCAGCTCAAAAGGCTACACAAAACCTCCCTTGAACACAATATGGTTTTGGTTTTAGGTTTTATTTTACCAAAAAACGTATTTTCCATGTGTAGGATTTGGCATATAAAAAGAATATATTCATTATTCTTTACTTTTATGAAATTCAACACTTTTAATTAAAATTTCTATAACACTTTAGTTTTTATTCTAAAGCAAAAAAAAATAAATACTAAATATAAATTGAAGCAAAACACCATTTATGCAGCAGTTATAGAATTTATAATAATCGTATTTGATTAATAGAATAAGTAAAAAAAACTTAAGTGCTAAAAGGTGGAAAGTATTTTTGCTACAATTTTAAATGATCTTAAACAATAAAAGCAATTTCCTTAGGAGAAAAAATATACAATTTATTATTTCCTTTTGGAAAAAAGAAATGTTTAAAAACTATTTAATATGGAAAACTGGAAATTTTGCGAGAAATTTTCTACAAAAAGAAAAAAGTTTATAAAATTTAATAAAATTTTTCTATTACAATAATAAATTTTTAACGAAAATTTTCTATAAAAATAAAATTTAACGAAAATTTTCTATAGGCTACTTATTTTTTCGATAGGCACAGGGGAAATGGTACCCCGCATAGGATAACAATATTAAGTATCGGATATCTTAAGAGCCGCTGTGCCCATTTTCTTGAACTTTTTGTAGTAGGATCTTCTAAGCAACGAAATTGAAGTAAGATAGCTGCAGGGGAGTGGTACCCCCCCCCCCATAGATCATCAATGTTTAATAACGCATATCTTAAGAACTGTTATATTGAGAATGTTCAAACTTGGTAGGAGTTCCTCTTATGATAAACTACACCTTTGAAAATCAAAATAAAGGGGATAGGCGCAGGGCGAGCAATACCCTTATGAGATGCACATATTAAACATCGCGTAACTGAAGAACTTGGTTAAAGCCACTATAATAGAAACTATAAATTTTAAAATAAAAATGAGCTGGGTGGACAGAGGAGGAGCTATACCCCCATAGATAGAAAATATTTTCTTAAAAGTGTATATTTACAAAACAAATTGAAATACAATACGTATGTAAATAAATAAATTAAATCATAAAAAAATATATTTGTTTTTTTCACACTTATTTTATTTTAACAGTGCAGCGAAGCGCACCGGGTTAAGCTAGTTTTCTATAAAAAGAAAATCTAACGAAAATTTTCTATAAAAAGAAAATTTAATTCCATCAGAAGGAAATCTAACGAAAATTTTCTATAAAAGAAAATTTAACGAAAATTTTCTATAAAAAAAGAAAATTTAACAAAAATTTCGTTTAAACAGAAAATTTTAAGAAAAATTTTGGTATAAAAATTTAACGAAAATTTAGCAAAATTTCCAATAAAATGAAAACTTAACGAAAATTTTTAATAAAAAGAAAAATTGACAAACATTTTGTATAAAAAGCATATTTATAGAAAATTTTACATTTTCTATAATAAGAAAACAACGAAAATTTTCTATAAAAAGAAAATTTAACAAAAATTTTGTATTGAAAATTTTGTATAAAATTAAAGAATATTTTCGATTTTCTGTAAAAAGAAAACTTAACGAAAAAATTTTATAAATAGAAACGTTAACACATACTTTCGACAAAAACAAAATATTGTATAAAAATAAAAATAAACGAAAATTTTTTTTAAGAAATTTTTCTGTAAAAAGAAATTTTTATTTTCTATAAAAATAAAATTTAACGATAATTTTCTATAAAAAGAAAATTTAACGACAATTTTCTATAAAAAGAAAATTTAACTACAATTTACTATAAAAAGAAAATTTAGCGAAAATTTTCTATAAAAGAAAGTTTAGCAAAATTTTCTATTAAGGAAAATTTAGCAAAAATTTTCCATAAAAGAAAATTTACAGCAAATTTTCTATTAAAGAAAATTTAGCGCAAATTTTCTATAAAAGAAAATTTAGCGCAAACTTTCTATAAAAGAAAATTTAGCAAAAATTTTCTATAAAAAGAAATTTTCTATAAGAAGAAAATTGAACGACAATTTTCTATAAAAAGAAAATTTTATTTAATTTTCTATAAAAAGAAAATTTAATTTAATTTTCTATAAAAAGAAAATTTTAACAAAAATTTCCGTAAAAAGAAAATTTAGCGAAAATTTTCTATATAAGAAAATTTAGCGAAAATTTTCTATATAAGAAAATTTAGCAAAAATTTTCCATAAAAAAAAATTTAACGAAAATTTTTATGAAAGAAAATTTAGCGAAAATTTTCTATAAAAAAAAAAATTTAGCGAAAATTTTCTATAAAAGAAAATTTAACGAAAATTTTCTATGAAAGAAAATTTAGCGAAAATTTTTTATAAAAGAAAATTTAGCACAAATTTTGTATAAAAGAAAATTTAGCGCAAATTCTCTATAAAAGAAAATTTAGCGCAAATTCTCTATAAAAGAAAATTTAGCGCAAATTTTCTATAAAAAGAAAATTGAACGACAATTTTCTATAAAAAGAAAATTTAATTTAATTTTCTATAAAAAGAAAATTTAATTTAATTTTCTATAAAAATAAAATTTTAACGAAAATTTCCATAAAAAGAAAATTTAGCGAAAATTTTCTATAAAAGAAACTTTAGCGAAAATTTTCTATAAAAGAAACTTTAGCGAACATTTTCTACAAAAGAAACTAGCGAAAATTTTCTGTAAAAGAAACTTTAGCGAAAATTTTTATATGAAAGAAAATTTAACAAAAATTTTCTATAAAAGAAAATTTAACAAAAATTTTCTATAAAAGAAAATTTAGCGAAAATTTTCTATAAAAGAAAATTTAGCGAAAATTTTCTATTAAAGAAAGTTTAACGAAAATTTTCTATAAAAGAAAAATTAGCGAAAAATTTCTAAAAAAAAAAATTTAGCGAAAATTTTCTATAAAAAAAAATTTGCGAAAATTTTCTATAAAAAAAAATGGATATTTATGAACTCCAATTTGAGCTTTAATTCTCATACTTTGTTTACTTAGAACAATATTAGCTACATTGGTGAATCGTTATTATTTTTATTGCTCCAATTATAGTGTTTATAGAGAGTCATTGGTTAGTTTAATTTGGGTTTCAAACATGGGCGATAATTTAATAGAATTTTGGATTCAATAAAGGATACTTGTTTACTCTAATTTTAGCATTAATGCAAGATCTTCATTTAGTCCACATTTAGTCTTAATCTTGATCATTATTAACTCCAGCTTTCAAGTCTTTATTACCCTAAGTTTTAGTCAAAATTCAACGTCTGTATTAATTACATATTTGGCCTTAATCTTGGGTCCAGAATTTTGTATTTATCTGTTCTTATTTACTCCAATTTAACCTTCAATTGTGGTGTTTATTATTTCATTCAACGGTAATTTTTCGAAGCTCCAATATCAATTTTTTCATTTAAGGATAAAAAATATTTAAATCATAAATTCCATTACATGCCTTTGTCATGTTCTTTTTATTTTATTCTCTGATCATGTTCAAAAATAGGCACACATTATTTTTTTTCTTTTCTTTTTTTAATTTATAACATAACAAGTCATCAAAATCATTAGGTTTTCTAGTCATATTTGAAAATTTATGTAGTAGAGTTTGGCATGTTACAACTGGTAATCATCTAAACATTTAAAATACTTTATAACACTTTACTGCACATGGAGACATATGTAAATACTCGCATAATCATACCAAAATCTATACAGTCAGTCATTCATTGATATCAGTTCATAATATATATGACCGGAGTGGTGTACAAATACTTAAATTTCTTTTTCTTTTTTTTTTTCTTTCTTTGTACTCTAACATTTAAGAGCGCGAAAAGTAACAACGATGCAAAAACATGATCATAGTGTAAATATACTACAAGCTTAAAGGGAAGGTGTCCTAACACCAAGAAATTATCAAAATAATTAAATATTTTCCAAAATTTTTGTCACTATATTTGCCTTGATAAATCTTTTCTCACCTTAATCTTATTTATTTTTCCAAGTTCTTAACAACTCATTGTCATCATACTTCCCAATTTCAATAGCTTCTCCAAACACACACTACTTGTGACACTTGTAACGCATAAAATACAAACATTTATTTGCATGCTGTATGTTTTACATACATTTTACGAAGTGTATAAGTTGAGGAAGAAATAACTAAATTTATTACGCATATAACACTCTATAAAAGATATACAACAAGTTTCAGATTTGATGATGTTCGAAAAGAAAAGTAACACAAAAATTCAAATGAAATGATATGTGAGGATCTCACAATAAGAACCAACATCTACCCTACAAAAGCCAAAGAACTTCAAGATATTTGAGTATAAATTAATCATTTGAAGTAGTGGAAGAAGTAAACGAAGCATGTGGAATGTTTGGACAGCATGTTTGGATGGCAACGATATTAGGGAATTAATGTTGATAGTTTGAAATTAGTCTGGCAAGTGGAGAGTAATAGGCAATTTGGATTAGCGAGAACTTTAAAACGATTCTGAAATTAGGGCTGAAGAAATTTTGGTAGTTGTTATTTAAAATAGGTAATAAAGCGAAACTGAATGAATAATCCCCTAATGTCATTAAATGTTTTATATTTTAATTATTTTAAATATTTTAAATTGTTTTTTTTTCTTTTTGAATTGTTATATAAATATCGAAGTCTCATATCGAGTAAATAAAAAATGTGTATACGGGAATCATGACGGAACATTCTGTTAAGTATTCTGTTAAGTATTCTCCTCATCTGGGAAAGTTAAACAAACTAAGGCACGTTTGGAAATATATATTGGTTATGGCACACAGTGAATCGAGCAGATAGGAAAGTGGAAAAAAAATCCCACAGTCATGAAAATTTGTCCTCTAATTTCAAATCTAAAATCAGAGTTTTAAAATTATTAAAATTTAATCCGATATGGGGAAAATAAATTTACAAAATGTCCGCATAAGTGTAGAAATTAATATTTTCTACAATTTTTGTATAGTTAATAATTACTAAAGGCTTTTAAAATAACGAACAGCAATAACATATAACAGTGTTGCCATATAAGTGAAATAAATTAAATTTTTATTATTACTATTTTTACTATTTTATTGAAAATAATTTTAAAATTTTGTTCAGTATTTATTATTTCCTTCAAATACATGAAAAATTCTTACTTTCGATATCGAAGAATTTTTGAAATAATATCTTTAGCAGTGTTGCCAAAACCACAAAAAGATCTAGAAAGTGCAAAAATAAAAAGGTGCTAGAAAAAATTGCTAAGAAGAAAAATTGTTTATATTTAAAATAAAAAGAGATATATTATTTATTTTCAGGTTTAAAGCTAAAATAATATAAAAAAAATAATAATAAAAACACATTCTGAAATTGATTCTTTAGAAATTAAAAAGTAATAAAATTAAAATTAAACAAAATTTATATATTTAAGTGGATTTTTCAAAATTCTAATTTTATAAGTTATCCAACTATGTGTTATCTGAATTATAGTGCTATATGTTATTCAAAATATCACAAAAAATGTTAAACTAATTTTGGCGAACTAAAGGAAAAAAAACAGTTGATAATGTTTAAAAACATGTGAAAAATATGCTAAAAAAAATTCCAAAAATAATTTGAAAAGTGCTTAAAAAAAGTGCCAGATGCTAGATTAATTTCTTTCCTGCCATAATTCGAAAAGTATTAAAAAAAAGTGCCAGATGCTAGATTATTTTTTTTCCTGCCAAATGAGTTTTTAAATAAATGTAGATCTAGCACTAAAAATGCTAATTTGGCAACACTGATCTTTAGTTACTAGGGTTTTATAGTTGGAACAAAAAGTCGAATTATCGGCTTTTTCAATTTTTAAGTAGTCGATTTTTTAACTTTTCGACCTTTTTCAATTTTGGAACTTTTCAACTATTTTCGGCTTTTTCCGACTATTTTCAACTTGTTCCTACCTTTTCCGACTTTTTCTGACTATTTTCGACTTTTTCGACTTTCTTGGACATCATACGATATTTTCGAGATTTTTCAGCTATTTTGACTTTAAAAAAGAACTTTAAAAGAATATGAAATATATACAAGGCAATCAAATATATTGATTATTTAACAGCCAGTATATGCAATGAAAGTGCTGGTTACACAGAAAAATATGTTTTTGCGATACTATTTCCATCAGTTAGATGACGTAATTCAAAAAAAAGTAACTATTTTAAATAAAGTATTTTTTTTTTACTTTTTCCGACTATTTTCAACTTTTCGACTTTTTCCGACCTTTCGACTATTTTCGAATTTTTTAGACTATTTTCGACTATTTTCAACTTTTCGACCATTTTCGCTTTTTTTCACCTTTTCGACTAAGTCGTTTTTTCGATAATTTCCTAACCAGAAAGTCGATTTCGACTTTTCGACTTTTTTCAACAAAAAATTATAAATTAATTTTTTGCGATTTTTTAAAATAAAAGTTGCATACCAGCGATAACCAACTTTGGAGAGATCTGCTTCTTCGAACTAACTCGACAACCCTAGTCTCTGGCCAGATGAAATTTTATAGAGATATTTCCAACGGTTCAGGAGTTGCATATTTATTTCCAAAAAACATTTTGAAACCACTGTGCGTTGCTAATATGCAACACAACTAAAATTCGATTGCCATACATAATAGACCCATTAATTTTAGTGCAAAGACACAGTAACATAGAGATAAGAATAATTTAGGTATACCAATGACTGCAAACAAGCTGCAGGTTAGGGAATTAATTTTTACAAGTTGGTTAGTTCAAGCTGATCTATAATTCTATCGATACTCTTGAGAGGTAAACTCTACTGGAGGTTATTTTTTCAGATCACTGCGTTATTTTTAGGCATGCTCTCAAACTTGAGATCATGCATAACAATTTCTGCAGAAGTTTCCAATCACTTTCTTTACTTACGTCTGGATGTGTCGGTGAGAAGGAGCGTTTCCTATGTGAACTCTTCTTTAATCGTTTTTAAAATTTGGATAGTCTAAATGTTAAACGAATCTTATCATAAATTCAGGATGGCTCGTGGCATAGATCATGGGTTTCTTACTTCTGAACTAAAGGTACTACAAAGATACCAATTGTTAGTCTAAGCTAGACTTCGGTCTAATAGCCGCTACAACTTAATCTAACTTAATTCGTCGACTTTAGCAACTAGTATTTCCCCTTTTTGACAGAACCCAGCAAAAACTTTGCTTTTCTGGTAAGCTAGCAGGTATAATTGGAAACAAAATAAACTACTTATAACTACTAAATAACTAGTTATTTTTGTTCGAATTGTTCACAAATTCATGAGTTATTTTTAGCCTCTAGGGACACTCAAAAATATGTATCTAAACGAAAATAAAAATAAAAACAAAAAAGTTTTGATGTCAGTGAAATTTGAACTTGGACACAAATTAACCGTTCGTTTTTAATGACTAACGTCTTACTCAGTACACCATCTCGCACTTAATTTTCTAAGTGATTAATTTTTTTTTAGTATAAAATATCTTTTTAGACATTTTGTTATAAAGAAGTAACAGCATCAGAATGGATTTGAACCAACAACCTTCTGGTTGCTAATCCAGCGCTCTAGTCAACTCGTCCACGTGATTGCAATGTTACTGTGCTATTATACCATTGAGTACTTATTTATGTAATACCGAGTAGCCAAATAATAATTACGCCTCATTATCGAGAAAATACTTTAATAAATAGTTGCCATTACCGAAAGCCAAAAAGTTTTTTCTGGGAAGTCACGGGGAGTCTCAAAATTAATCCTTTGATTAAGTTTTTTTTTAATTTGTATCAAAACTTTTTTCTATATCTAACATACCTTCCAAAACCGTAGTATTCCATTAAAAAATGCAGAGACATTAATCTTTATTCACTGTGGGCACACATATTTACTTCGTTATAAGTTCATTTTCAAATGGAAACATATGTTTGCATGCAAAAAAAAGTCATTCCATGTGTGGACTACACATTTCAACGGAGGATCATTGCTCTTTAATGAAAGGGCACTTATGTATCACATTTAAAAAGCAAAACAAATTTATATAAAAAATTTGAACAGCAAAAAGTGAATGAGGAGGAGTTTCAGTAAAGCTAAATGATTTATAATCATGAAGAATAATTTTTTTAATAGAAAACTGTCTTATACAGGGACTCTCTATTTTAAAAATACTACAACTTAATTAATTTTATAGAATACTCCCTCCCCATAATGTATTTAAATTGTGGCTTAAACTAATAAATTTATTTTATTGTTTTTTATTTCATTTTTTTTTTTTTTTTTTTTTCTTAATTACAGATTTCTACAATTGTTGCAATGAAGTCTTTGGTTCATGTAGGACCTCTTGTGAAAATGTAAGTAAAATTAAATAAAAACTTGGTTGGCTCCCCTTGTATTACGAACGCATTCAAATTAATTTATTATAAAGTTTCTTTTTTTTCTGATTTTTTTTTACTGACATTAAAACTGATTAATGACAACAAACTACTTGAAATACTTCAGCAAATGGAAAAAAGTTAACATTAAATTTAAACCAACCACCTCAATCAGCAATAACGGTCTTGTCACAAGCTTTTCGGTCTACATAAACGTTCAAAACTATCGTAACGCCTTTTTAGCACATGCAGAGTTTGTTGCGAAAAAAAATACTTGTTGATATGATTTGTTTGAAAAATGAACTAGTTTTATGATATTTTTATACAATTCTTTTTTTTTTTTTTTTTTTGCTAGTTTTTGTTAATAGCGCATATTTAAAAATAAATGACTAGGCTTTTATCATTTGATAGGGTAACACTTTACAATGACAACAACAACTAAAGGATACAGAGTTGCATTGTGAAATGTTATTTGAAAACGTTACTACACGTCTGCCATTTTGACATTTTGAAAAATATATATAATTTATTTAAATTTATTAATTTACTTTTAGTAAATTTTTTTGTAGCCAAAAATTGAAAACTTGTTGCATAGTTAGTTAGTCAGCGTAAAAATTTAACAACAATATGTCATTTTGGTTTGACAGCTAATCAAGTGAACTTGCAATATGAAACTACCATGTGTGTGGTTTAATTTTTCAATGAAATATTATGCAAAAATGAATAAAATCGAACAAAAAAATATTAATTATGAATGAAGAATTTTAAATGACTTGTATGAAAACGGAATTGTTGATTAATTGTAGGTCATTTTTGAAAATAAAGGGTATTAGGTCTTTAGTTTTTTTTTTTACCAGAAAAAAAGGTCAAAAATTAAGACTTAAATGCTTTAGTTTCTGGCTTTATCACAGGAATAACTGCGATGACATCAGCTTTAAATTCAACTTCAATCGTGGGCCTTTCAATAGTCCAAAATTGCTTTTAATCGTGAGTTTTCTTTGTAGCTGTCAAGCTCTTTATAATCCACTTTCGTTGTTTTCGATGTTCTTCATACAAAGAGACATTTTTCTATAAAATGTATTCGTTAATCAGACACCGGTGGCCATAACACTCCGGAGCCGAGTGCTTTCGGTATTTTCACATACACAACACGAAGGTTAACGAAGCTAATTTTGTTGTAGCTTTCAACAACATGTTGCATGGCTAAGCAAAAACAAAACACATAACGAAGAGCGTAAGATAAAAATTATTATAGTTTGTATGTTCGATATAACAAATACATTCGCAACAAAGAGCGTTATCTTACTGTTATAGATAGACACATTGTATCCGTACTGTTATAAATATTTAGTAATTATTAAAATTAGTGTTGATTCCAAAGATTTTCAAAATCTCCACAAACATCTTAATTTACATCCATAATATTTTAACCCTAAAACACTCAATGAAAAATTCTTAAACAATTGATTATTGTTACTGAGATGTCCTTCATAATCTGTATCAAATATATCTCATGATAATTTATTCAGTTTTTTTTTATTAACAGTTTCATTCATAAAATTGTATGCATCAATTTGAAAACATATTTGGGGCTTTTGACATAAGATAAACGAACCCTTTAGTCATGCTTGCAATTATCAGATATAAAATGTTATATCAGATATAAATGTTAAGAGTAGCCACTGTGTTAAGTAGTTCTCTTTGGAAGGATATACAAGATGTCACCACCTTATCTAAACGGTTTTAGAGACTCCTGAGCAATAGAATATTTATCCCCACTATAAAGTCTGCAATTATTCCTCCAATTATCTCTGCTCAGTAAACTTAATATCTAGAAGTACAAAAAATATGAACTTCCCAACTTCTATCATTATCTTTTCTTTAGAGCCTTTTACTGGTGGCAATATCATCGTATTAATCTCTTTATTCCTTTAAAATATTTGTGTAGAATCTCTGGTCAGCAAATTCAATTTCTAGAAGTATAAAAATCGTAACTTCCATTCCGGATTGGAAGACCGAGAGTTTATTACTTACTATCTTTGTAATTAGTTACAAAATAACACACTTTCTATTCCTGATACTAAACGGAATTGAAATTATGTTCTTAAAAGAGAATAAATAAAACCCAAAGCAGATGGTTCAATGAGTTCACTTACTCGACCACGAAGCTACTATGGCTTCTACAAGTTCAAAAGTGTTCGATCATTATTAAAACGTATCTGCGATATCAGCCACGAATTTTAATGGCCGGGATTACTGTACTCTATGTACTCTAATATATTGAATTTTCCTTTCACTATAAAAGCTGTAGCAATGAGGAGAACGAAGTATGAGCAGAGCACCTCTTATGTCAGTGTCCTGCTGAACTACAAACAACAACAATCCATTGTTGCAATAATTAACAAATCTATTGAATGTGAATACTCGGAAGACACATTCTTTCATAGGTGATCGATTAGTTTGACATGGATTCAAGCGATTAAGTCATGGGGGACAAGAATGATCCATGAAAACCTTTAAATTCTCCATTTTTCAGGTAACACAATGAGATCGACAAAATTGAGCCTTCTAAGGTCGCAGAGTGTCCTATTCAAGAAATGAAATGGAAATAAATCTGTATACTGCGAACGGCTGGTCCAATTTGAATGAAATTTTATAGAGTTAGTAGTTAGTTAGTTTGAACTTGGACTATATAGACATAACGGGGACGGGTCCACAGGGTTCCAATTTTTCAAATACATATAAAAATTTATCATACGAAAATTGGTTGAAGACTTTTTGCTAAAAGATACCGAAAAAAGATTGAGTGGAGATTTTGTGATATTATTCATTTTTAATTATTAACAAATATTTTTTAATGAAATTTCACAGGTGTATATACTTTTCGACGCTTAATTTGAAACTAAAGTTTTTTTTTAGATTTATGAACAGAAATCCCGAAATTCTCGAAAAAAAATTCAAAAATTTCCAAAAATGGGATTTTTCACTTTTCTTTATATATCTTCACAACCGATATCGGGGAGCAAAAATTTCTATTACTAAAAAACTAAAAACATATTAGATCACATAAAAAATATTAAAATTTTCTTATTCCATCTTTACGATTTGAGAAATTAAGGCGAATATTGAAAATTTATGGAAAAAATAGGTCTAGTTCTGGAGACCCTGGTCCTCGCAAGAATAAACTTTTTTTTAATTTTTTTCCTTCACATCATTTTGTATTCAGTTATCTTTTGAAAAAAAAATAAATACTATATATGTTGCTTTAAAAAATTTGCATATAACTGAAAAAGAATATGACTATTTTTTTGGCATAAAAACGGAGAAAAGTAGACTTTTTTCAAAGTTAAAATTCAAATGCATATAACTTTTGATTCCGTAAAGATTTTTCCAAAATTCTTTCTGTGCACGATTTCGCAATTAGTAAATAAAATAAAAATTATATTTCAAAAAAAAAATTGGGTGAAATTTGGAACCGTTATAGGGGAAAAAAACTTCACCAAGGTACGTCCCAAAGTAAAAATGGTAATCTCGTAAACTAAAATAGATACACATACGAGGATATTTTTTTGTAGACGTAGACCAGCAGAATCCACTCATATAAAAATCTTTCAAATCGGTGAAGATATAATGAATCAGGATCGTTTTAAATATTTGACATACCCGAGGTGTCCAACTTTGAGACCCGTTGAACCAGCATCCGTTATGCCTATATAGTCCAAGTTCAGAACTTAAGTCCCACTATACTTTTACTATTAATGTATAAAATTTCATTGAAATCGAACCAGTGCCGTTCCGATATATATTATGCATATTTTTTTCCATTTCATTTCTTGAATGGAACACTATGGGTCGCCTGGCTACTTTTATAGCCTAGCAGTTTATTTAACATAATATATGTATCAATGGTTTCCATTATTTAAACTGCTTCACTTTAAGACGAAACGAAACCGATATCAAGGAACAGCAGAACATGTTGAGTATCATATAATTATCTTCACTATTAACAAAGTGTAGTTTAGATTTCTGAAGAATGTCTTTATCACTTCGAAAAATTACACATGAATGCCACATATTTCTTAGGAAATAGTTAAATATTCAATAGTCATACGAGTTCCTGGTCTTGGAGATATTAGGAAATATTTTCTACTAATGAGCTAGTAATGATTAAAAATATCCTGCATGACTAGTTGTGAAGATATTAACATTCTTCTCAACAGGAAAAAGTTGCTAATACCACATAAGAGATGGTCAATTTTCAAATATGCAGACATATGAAGTAACTGTTTTATCTAATTAGCTTGGGAGGTCCGAAACAGTATTACATATTTTTTATTATTAACGATATCAATGTTCTTCTCCTCAGAGGAAAATTACCCATAACTTATACGTTTCTGTCATTGTCCCTTTTTATATTGGCAGAGTCATTGATCTCGAACAATCGTCTTAGATATAACTTTGCAACTTAATAGCGTTACATCTCAACTGAAATATGTTGCTAAAAACCGATAAGTTTCATCTTATTGTCCGTAAATATAGTAGAAATAAACCTTGGTTTAACAGAGCGATTTTGTTGCGGAATCATTAGACTACCGAAATCTTTTATATTTTTGATATATTCCACACAACAAAGTTACTCAAAATTTCAGTATTTGAATGGTTTTCGCTGTTTTAATTTTACATTAGTTTTGTTTCGGATTCTTTCTTTTCCTTTTGATGAACATATTTGTAATAAATATTTTCTTCTAAACTTCCAAAATAGATTTGAAGTTTTAGATCATTTAAATAAACATTTGTAACTAATATTTCGAGAATATCTCTATAAGCCAATGGAAATTTTTAAGACAGGATTTTCTCATCTTACATCTACAAAAAACGCCAAATTTTCCAATGAACATATGGGTCCAAATTATTTGTGGATTATTCGCATAGCATCGAATAATGTTTAATGTTCTAGATATTTTCGATTACAGCATTAAAATTTTTTCGTTGCACCGCATTATTAGATGGGAACAGTTCCACTGAAATTTCGCTCAAACTAAATTCCAAATTCTAACATACAAATTCAATTTAATTAAATGTTTCTCTTTACAACAATTTGCAATATTTCCTTACAATGTTTCTTTTTGTACAATTATTTTATTTCTCTTTTTAATTTCAATAAACATTATTTAATTCCATTGAAATTGTTTTACATTAAATAATAACATTATTCTCTCTCTATATATATACACTGGTGCATATTCCTATAAGCGCATTTATTTTCTTCGAGGTATATTCGTTTCTCTTAACCAATACAACAACTCTCGATATAACGGTACTTTTTTATGTAAGAAATATTTGTTTCTTGCTTTTGTTGTTTTCTTTAATTTAGCAATAAAAACATGATTATTTTGGTGGAATATTCCTATAAACGCAATCGAGAAAAATTTGTTATTGCAAAAAAAAAAATAATTAAATTTTAACAGTTCTAGTTGTTTGTTTCACTTAAGTTAAGTTTCTGATGACAACGTCTCTGTTTACTGGAAATATTTTTGTTTTAATTGGGAAATTTGATCAGCTTAAGAATCTTTTTACAGAAAAAAATTGCAATTCATTCTATTTCGTGATCAAAATTGTTCTAATAGAGAAATTGCTTGAAAAATTAACCGTTCGGAAGGAGTTATTCGAGGCTTTCTTAAGAAAGGGCAGAAATACGGAGTGCGGAAGCTAACAAAAGGTAATCAAAAATTAACAAAAAGCTAAATTAATAAAATAAAAGAAGAAGCCAACCGCAATAAATTAAATGCTACACAAATAAAAAATCAACTTGATCTTCCTGTCACTTTCGAACATGTTGCACACATTTTCCAAACAGATGGTAACATAAAATGGAAGAAACCGAAATGTAAGGCAATATTAAAACAGCATCATAAGGAAAATCGTTTAAAATTTACGCGTAAAGACATGAAATGCACAGATGAGTGGAATAAAGTAATCATTTCTGATAAAAAGAAATTCAATATTCTTGCTATTGGCATGATTTGAGGTCGAGCGAAATTCGTATGTCGAAACGAAATTTCGGTGAGGCAGTGTTATAGTTTGAGCAGCCTTTTCTGCTGCAGGAAAATCAAAAATATGTTTTGGTCCAACTAAAATGAACATTGTAGTTTATAGTGAACTGTTGGAAGTTGCTTTTCTCTCATGGATGAAAATTGCACAATCCAAGAAGATAACGCTGCAATCCATGTCTCGAACCAATCTAAATCGTTGTTTAATGAACATAGTATTCCACTATTGGACTGGCCGATTTACAGTCCGGATATAAATGTAATGAAAATTAAGCAAGCCTGGGAAGAAATTGACAGCGATTTTCTTCAAAAATTATTTTAATCGAAGTCAGACTGAATTTTTGAAGTTATCCAAAACAAAGGTTCATTAACACATTATTAATAATACTAAATTGGTTCATTAGTTTAAGTTTTTTGTTATTAATTTTTAAAGTGAAGTCAATAAATAATTTAAAAAATCAATTTTTAGCCCCATTTTTGTTGATTAAATTGATGTGTTGATTAAGAAGTTGATGTGCGTTTATAGGAATATGCACCATTGTAAATCAATCTCTTTCCTTTAATTTTCTTCAATTATGTATTTGATTTTATAATGACCTCAATTTCATTGTTGAACACATGTGTGTGTTTGTATGCCTCTTTTGACAGTTGACACTTAATGGAGCGTCACGTTTTTAATGTTTTTTCACAGCTTCGCTTGTTGTTTTGTAATTTTGTTTTTCAACATCTTTTATTATTTTTTTCATACCAGAAGGTATTAAGGGGACATTTTTTTATTTATAAAAATAAAATAAAAAAAACAAAAAAATAAAAAGAATTATTATGTACTGAATAAATACTAGAATCTGGCTGAAAAACAAAATAAAATAAAATAAAAATATATAGTACATAATTATAAACAGAACATAAATTATTTTTTCTTTAAAAAAAAAAAAGATAAAAAGATGAGAGAAATATAGAGACACTGATTAAGATGAATGGATTTTAATGAGGATGATATCAAAGGAAACCAAAAAACAATCTGGCAGCATTTTCTGTTAAAGGAAAAAAACACACAAACAAATATAAACTTCAAAAGCTTAATGGAAAATACTCGTAAACACTTAAATGTATAAACGTGTATGTAAATAAATATATGTGTAAAAGTGTTTGTGAATTTTATTTAAAGGTTTAAAATATTGATTTTTGTTGTCTAGGTTTCAGACATTTGTTTGTAAGTGGAGCAACTTTTTTTGAAAAGGACTTCAAATTAAGCTTATTTTCAGTTTTTTTCTTTAAAGGAGCTATATTTAAAAGGAGGATTTATTTCATTATAATAAGAATATGAAATAAATTTAGTAATTTGATTTTTAAACGTTCGAAATTAATTTAACGATTTCAAATAATCTTAAAATAAAAACATTTTAAAATGATTTAAAAATATATATGGTAATTCTAATGTTCTTAACTATATTCGAAAATTCGAAATTGTTTTCGAAAAAATAATTTATTTCTTTGAAAACTGTATTACAATATTAAATTTTAAATATTCGAAAAAATAACTGAAAATTTTCTTTTGTTTCAAGACTACTTTGATGGTGCATTAAATTTCAGTGCTTTCGGACATGTTCGAAAATTCGAAGTTAATTTCGAAATTTTCCAACATATCCGAAAATATTGAAAATTTTATTCGTTCAAAAAAAATATATATTTTTTTTTTTCTGTATAAAAAATTATTTTCATTAATTATAAATGTTCGAAATCAAAATTAACTGACAAATTTTTATTTCTTTAAGATTATTATAATTCGAAGTTAATTTCGACATTTTATTATATTTTTTTTTTATTATTATTATTTATTTCAACAACATTTTGATGGCATATTAGATTTTTAAAGCTTTTCAGGCATCTTCGAAAATTTCATTCATACCAGAAAATGTTCCAAAATTTATACAAATTGATATTAAAATATTTTTTGAATAAAAAAAAAATATTTTCTTCAATTATGGATGTTTAAAATTAAAAATATCAAAAACTCTAAATTAATTTCTAAAAAAAAAAATTTATAAAATACTTATGCTTTCTTCAATTTTGAAAGTCTGAAAAATTGACACTTGGTTTCGAAATTTTCGAACATAGCAGAAATTATTCTAAAATAATTTCGCTGTATTAAAAAATTATTTTTGTATTAAAAAATTATTTTTGTAATAAAAAATATTAATTTCTTAAATTTTGGAAGTTCGAAACTAAGAATTGGTTGGTCATTTCGAAATTTTCAAGACCTTTCATTATCGTATTGATTAAATATTGCTATGTTCGAAAATTCGAATTTTTAAATTAAATTCGAATATATTTTTTAATTTTTCAATTAAAAAATATATTTTTCAAAGAAAAATTGTTATTTTCTTTTTTTTTATTTCAACTTAATTTTGATAAAATATTCTAATTTTGGAATTTTTAATTTAGTTTGAAAATTTGAATTTATTTTGAAATTTTCGAACATATAAGAAACAATAACCATTCACTCTTCCGTGAAAAATTATTATGTATTTTCAATTTAAAAAGTTCGAAAATAAGAATTTGTTGCTAATTTCGAAATTTGTAATTTATTTCAAGTTTATTTTGATAAAACATTGCAATTTTAGTGTTCTTGAAATTTCGAACATATCGAAAAATATTCTAAAATATTTTCGCATATTAAAAAATTTATTTTTTTTTTTAATAAAAAATTTATATTTTCTTTAATTTGAAAATTCGAAATTAAAAATTAATTGCTAATTTCGAAAATTTTAAATTATTTTAAAACTGTTTTGATCAGATATTGCAATTTTGATATTTTTGATATGTTCGTAATTTCGAAATGTTCGAACACACCAAAAATGTTCAAAAATTCGATTTAACAAAAAAATATACTTTTCCAATAATTTATTTTTCCTTCAATTTTGGAATTTCGAAATTAAGAATTGTTAACTAATTTCGAAAATTTTAAAATATTTCCATATCATTTTGGTAGAATATTAAAGCTTAAGTATGTATTTTTAAACAATATTCGTATATCCGAGCTTAATTTTAAAAATTTCGAACATATAAAAAAACACTTACAAATGCTTTCGGTTTAATAGAAAATTACTTCTTATAAAAAATTATTTAATTTTTTAAATTCTTAGAATTCTTAACCAATTTTAATAATTTATTACTAATTTATACTGATAAAATATTGGAATTTTGGTATTTTTGTGATATGATTGAAATTATTCTCAAATACTGTACTGCCATTTTTTCAATACAATTATTATATTATTATTACTATTTTCCTCAATTTTGGAAGTTCAAAATTAGGAATTGTTTACTAATTTCAAAAATGTTAAATTATTTTATATAATTTTGTTCAATTATTGAAATTTAATTGCTTTTAAGCTAAGTTCAAACTTAATTTCGAATTTTTCAAAATTGTATAAATTTCATTGATTTTACACATTTAATATTTAGAATTATTAAATTATTATTTAATTTCATGTATAATCTAAGCGTATATTGAATTCATTACTTTCGAAATTAAAAATTGTAAATCCATTAAAAAAAACAAAGTATTTTTATTAAGGCACCTTTGTTGACATTCCTTAAGGCTGTCTTATAACATTTGCTTTAATATAACATACTCCTGTCTCTTGCTAAACAAATCTCTTTCAACTTCCTCTTTAGAAAAAAAAACACCAAAATGATTTAATCTTACAAAATCCAATTTCATAAATTATAAAGCACCTTAAGCAATTTTTACTCTTCAAACCAAGTTAACAAAAAAAAAAAAAAAAAAAAAAAAAAAAACTCACCAAAGCGTTAGCTACAAAAAAAAGATTTATGTTTAAATTAAATCTTAAGTCTACCTGCTGTGCGCAAGCGCAAAGAAATTTTCTTGAAGTAAACAAAAGTTCCTGTTGTTCAATATTAAAGCACTGGCAAAACATGAGCTTTCCAGCACGCACAATTTTGCATATAAAATTCAGTGTTGTATGTATTTGTTGTATTTGCGTAAGTAAATACTTACGATGTCAATGTCAGTTTAACCAAATGCAAACAGAATGGCAAATAACAATAACAAATTTTGCATGAATATTAAAGTCAGCAAGTGGTAAGCAAAACAAGCTAATACAACGCTACTCCTTTAAACGATGACAATAATGATTTAAGTCCCTGCGAGGCAAAGGAGAAGCAGAGGGTGCTTGCAAAATACAAGTTTCCTTTGTTATTTAGATTTGCCGTTGTTGTTATTGGTAGGTTTTCGTCTTATTATTGTTATTGTTGCTGTGTGGCAAATTTGTAATAAAAATAAACATTTTATCAAGTTAATTGCTTTTGAAGTCGTACAACCTTAAGGCAACATTTCAACATTTATTTTTTTTATTATTTTTTTTTATTTTTCAAAGCAAATATATAAATACTCTGGGTACTAGTACAAAGAATGAAGAAAAGAAACAACTACAAGGATTTCAATTTCCTTTTGATTTTTTTCTTTAGAAGAAGGAGCAGCTTTGAGAGTAGAAAAATAGCTTGGATACAAAGCTATAAAAAGTTTATTTGTCATATATACAAAATAATAAATACTGCAGTACTTGTCTTAGCACATGTATAAAATTTATTCCAAATGGGTGTCAAAGCGCACAACAATATTTACTGTTTGTAAGACAGAACAAAAATGATATGGATTAATTATAGTTTCATTTTAAATAAATTAGTCAACCATTTCTAGGCACTAGTTCGACCCAAAGTTGATGAGGAATTTATGCAGCAAACAACGAATTTTTTAAGCTTCACATTAAACTATACATAGTCGAGAATATACATAGTTTAGTCTATAGTCGAGGCTATAGTTTTTTTCAGTGTATAGATGAGACTATAATCCAGTCTATGGACGAGTGTAGAATTCAGTCTATAGACGACACTATAGTCTAGTATATAAACGAGCCTATAGTGGAGACTGAATTCCAGCCTATAGATGAGCCTATAGTGGAGACTATAGTACAGTTTAAAGACGAGGCTATAGTGGAGACAATAGTCCAGCCTATAGACGAGCCTATTGTGGAGACTATAGTCCAGCCTATAGACGAGCCTATAGCGAAGACTATAGTCCAGCCTATAGACGAGCCTATAGTGGAGACTATAGTCCAGCCTATAGACGAGCCCATAGTGGAGACAACAGTCCAGTCTAAATACAGGACTATAGTCCAATTTAAAGACGAGGCTATAGTTTAATCTATAGAAGAGACTATAGTCCGGGCATAGTCCAGACTATAGTCTCTTCTTTATATATATATATAAAAGCTGTAGTCTAGTCTATAGACGAGATTTTTGTCCATTTTATAGTCGAGACTCTGCAGCCGGCACTATAGTTTAGCCTATAGTCCATAATATAGTTTAGTTTATAGTGTCGACTATAGTTTAGTCTATACTAGAAATTATAGTCCATACTATAGACCAGTCTACAGTCGAAATTATAGGCCAGTCTATAGTCCAGACTGTAGTCCAGTTTATAGTCAAAATATTCTATAATGGAAACTATAGTTTAATGTATAGTCTCGACTATAGTTTAGTCCATAATCTCGACTATAATTTAGTATATAGTCTCGACTGTAATTTGGTCCATAGTCTCGACTATAATTAAGTCTATATTCTCGACTATAATTAAGTCTATATTCTCGACTATAATTTAGTCTATAGTATCGATTATAATTTAGTCTACAGTCTCGACTATAATTCAGTCTATAGTCCCCACTATAATTTAGTCCAAAGTCTCGACTATAATTTAGTCTAGGTATCGACTGTGATTTAGTCCATAGCCTCGACTATAGTAGTCTCGAATATAGTCTAGTCTATATTCTCGAATACAGTCTAGTCTATAGTTAAACTATGCTATCTCGATTATAGTCCAGTCTATAATCTAAAATATAATTTAGTCTATAACCTCGATTATAGTGCATAGTCTATAGTCTCGACTATAGTGTATTGTCTCGACTATAGTGTATAATCTGGACTATGATTTAGTCAACATTATCGATAATAGTTTAATCTATAATCTCGACTCTAGTCTATAGTCTCGACTATGAGTTAGTCTATAGTCTCGGCTATAGTCATGTCTATAGTTTGAACTATAGTCTGGACTACATCGGATTTTAAAGACTGTGCAACAGTTTACAATTTTGACTTAGTCTGTACTCTCGTGAACAATTATGTATTAATAAGAAATAACAAAACAAAATATTCAAATTAACTTACCTTTTGAAAAGTTTTTTTTAATTTTCATAACAATTTACATACAGTTTTTCGATTAAAATCAGAAAATTTGCTTTAATTTCCTGTAAATAGAAAAAAGAAATAAACTAATTGTTACTTAACCATCTCAAATATTTGCTTATTTAATAATTTTTATTTAACTATTATTTCAAATATTTATTCAAAGTTTTGCTCATGTTCTAAGCTATATTTTTTTTTTTTTTCTTTAGGCCATATGGTTTATTTTATGTTGTTGTTACTTAAGATTTGAAATGTAGAAAATCATGTTTAAGCACTTTTTCTATTTAACCTATAAATGTCAGTTACTTGCTTACCGTTAGAACAATAAAAACTATATTTATTTTGCTATTTTGCCAGCAGAAAAAATTTTTATGAGTGGACACGCTTGCAAGGCAGGTACAAACAATATGGGTGCGATAGAAATAATAAAAAATGAAATATGGCAACAAATGTAATTGAACAAAGAATTTTGTAAAACAAACAAAAAAAAAACTGCTAAAAATATAATTTAAAGTTGTAAACGGAGATAAGACTGCAGAACAATAAAAATTTATTAAGATTTTTAAAACTATTAAAAATATACAAATTCTTAGCATTAATCGATAAAAAAAATACAATTGATCGTAAATTGTTTCTCCCCCTTCACTTTCAATTAAATGCTATACGATCCTATTTGACACTTAAATGTGTAAAAATACCAATAAATTCTCACACCTTGTGATTGATAATCAATATTAACGGGGCTTGTATTGATTCACACTTTAAATGTTGAAAATTGTAAAGACCGGAAAAAACTGCACATCTTTTTTTAAATAAACGCCCACACGTTTGTTGTACTCGAAACATGTATTGATTGTACTCAAAAGGAAATGCAACACCCTGCCTTCCTTAGCTCACACACAAGCACACACACTTGTTTATAGCCAACTACAGACGTTTATTGTGTTTTTATTGAGGTTGTTATTATCTTACCAAAATGATCTTTCCAATCACAACAACACTTGCAAAACAGAAAAAAAAAACAATGACAATTAAAATACAGGATCATGTTACACATAAAGAGAAAGAAAAACGCATACAGTAAGGGAGATGC
Source organism: Protocalliphora azurea (assembly GCA_932274085.1). Classification (NCBI taxonomy): domain Eukaryota; kingdom Metazoa; phylum Arthropoda; class Insecta; order Diptera; family Calliphoridae; genus Protocalliphora; species Protocalliphora azurea. The sequence continues at coordinate 22,936,698 of OW026522.1, read as the reverse complement.
ATATGGATGAGATAAATATTTGGGTACTGCAGTACTTTTTTGGTACAATTTAAAAGAAATAAATTTAAACAAGAGTTTTGTTTATTGTGTTTAGTATTAAAACACAAATATCATTGAAACGATGCTCAAATTGATCAATATAGCTAGATAAATTTCAGTCACCGATGGGAAGTTTCGCCTTTGCTGTATGCAATCGTGAAGCTTTAATACACTGATTTGCAGCTATTGCAAAAAATTTCGACCCTGCTTGGATTTTGATCATCTCCGATCTTCGTAAAATTCTGTATATATAATCTACTCCCCTATGCGCTTCATATTACCAAATCGCTAACGGATTGAACGGTTCATATTTTATGGACTTCTATAATGGGTTACCTCGGGCATTTTTGTCAAAAATTAATAAAATTTAAAGTCAAATAACATTTAAGTGCATTATCCTATTTTAACAAATGGTGTCAATGGAAAGGACTCCTATTCCTTTTTATCATAAAATCAAAAAAGACTTTTAAATGCACTTGTATTTAAGCCGAGAGATGTCTGAAATGCTGTTTCATCCAAAGCCTAAAGAATCGTATGTAAAAACCGGCCAACCAGAAAATCTACACCAAAGCCGAATATCCTTGAAGCAATGATAATGTTGTATATTTGATGGTATCATCAAATAGTGTATCATCCATTATGGCCTGTTAAAAGTGGATGAAACCATCACGAAAGAACTTTACCAAACACAATTGTTACGTTTGAAGATAGCTATAAACGAAAATCAGAGAAAATATGCGACACGAGTTCATAACTTTCCAACTTACAATTTTCGGCTAAAAGCTTTGAAAATATATCCTTCCCTTACTGGCTGATGTTATGTAAATTGAAAAGTACAGAACATGTTTTTTCTATAATTTTCATTTTTTTTCGTCTCATCCATTTTAGGGGGGATTGGCCTTAAACTTCACCTCGTCCGTTGGAAAATCACCACTTCGTAATCAATTATAAAAATTATCATTAAGGTTCGTGTTGACCCACAGCGAAGGGCTAAGCAACAAGTATCTTAAAACTGTTGCCGAGAGATTTTATCTTGAAGTATAGTTTTTCACTCCTTTTTGGCCTCAAAGAAGCCGTTCTAAAAGTTGAAAGATGAACATAGGCATTCGTCAAGTTGGTGCTAGTGTTCGGTGTATAAGTAGCAGGAAGTAAAGCTTTAGATTAAGTGAATATATTTTTTATCGTTCTGTCCTTGTTATCGCTGGCTTGCCCTCCACAACGGTAGTTGTAAACTTTGCTCTTCCCGAAGAGATAAAATCCAGTGTGAGTTCTTGCAGCTCACCAGCTGTTTTTGTATATCTCGTTCATTTTAAGAGTATATTACTCCGAATTAAGTCCGCCACCAATCTTCCTGTTTAGCCAAGTACTAGCATATGGCCCATATTTAAAGGGATACATTTTTTCCCCGATTTTTCTCTGTTCTCTATGCTGGCTTTATACTTAGAGCAGTGTGTTAGATAATTTTGCGTTTTCAAACCAAATGTGAATATATACAAAGTTTTGAAGAAATCGGTGTAGAGACACGCCTACCTCCCACATATATCCTAAAATGAGAAAAAAGCAGTGACAAAACTTATGATAGCCGTTGGAAATTGGGTTTCTGTGGGCAGACAATATTTAATTTAATAGGAGCAAGGGCATATCTACCTCTCGCAAACTCTGTCATCTTGTAATATTATTTTAACTTCTGCATCTCCATTTTCTCTTTAGGATATTTTAACATTAAGAATTCCTAGACCTTTTATAAGGAAACTAAATTTTAATAATTTTTTAATTGTGGCAAAAAAATTGTTTGTAATTGCAGAATCAAGCGAAAAATTGTGTATATTGTTTTATTACTCCATCGAACTAATGTAATAAAATATCCTATAATTAATACCATCTTTTGGATTTTGAGCGAACTATGAGCCCAAAAATTATATTTTTCGCCTTCTTATTTGATTTTTAAATTTCGAAATGCTTTTAATTAATTTTTATTTCAATTTAACAAAATAAATAATGTTAACATTAAGAACACTTTTAAATTCAAGTAAAAACAGGCAATTGGACACTTTTTCAATTAATTTTTTTTAAGTTGTGTCTAGAAATATTCACTATATATTTTTTAATATACTAAATAACTGAACAAAATTACATAAATTATTTTATTATTTTTAAAAAAAATCTGTACATTTGAGCAAAAAACTACATATACTGCCTTTAAAAAATAATATTATTATTTTACAAATATACCGAAGCGTTAAAAAATCAAACCAATGCATTTTATCAAAAAATTTATTTTTACCATTTTTTTCCTGAAGCAGTCTAAAACCGTATTTTTTGTTCATTAACATTTGCATTAAATTCACTAATTTTAGCTCCCTTTCGTAGCCATAAAAATAATTATTCCTAAAAAATTCTTTTAAAATTATATTAAAAATGTGTATTTCAACACATTTTGAAAAATGCTTTTATTTTGATTTTTGTCTATGGGACAAAGCATTCTGTTCTGTTTCAGCCTTTTTAGGGTTATGGTCATCCACAGAGAAACCTGCACATGAAAGTCGCCAAAGACTTTTTAAAATAAAAAAGCCGGCAATATTTCAGCTTAAATCGACTTAAAAAAGCAGCTAATTTGTCTAAACCTTTTAACAAACTAAAAAAAATTCACAGAATTTTAATGTAAATTTTCTTGAAATTTATGTTCTTTAAGACTTTCAACTTTCCATTCCTGATTCTGTCCTACCATACCTACTGATCCTTGCTGTCTACTCCAAACATATTCCAAACTTTGAATGGTGCGAAACTCCTGATTTATGTTTTTTAAGCCCATCAATAAGATCGGAAACATCTATTTAATTACTGGATGCTGTTGTTGATTTAGGACTCTTCTAAATAATTAACCTAGTAAACAAGCTTTTGAAATTACTTGATCTTGTATTTATTGATCAACCTGAAGAATTTAATATTCACCGCATTAATCCATTATTAACACTTGAAGATGCTTATCACCCTACTCATGAAATAAGCATATACGTCGAAACAAAACTACCATACAATCCAATGTAAATGATGAGATTGTTTTTGATTTTAGCAATCACCTACTTTGTTTCGAAAATTGGTTTGAATATGTTCCTTACAATAAAGTATGCCCTCGTATATTGACATCATTTTCAATAAATTCTCTGATGGGTTATTTAAATGATTTAAGATATCGATTCCAATGATGAGAAAAAGAATTGCACATGGACCGCTTTGGAATACAAATCAGCTCAATGGCTTAAAAAATTTTGAAAAACAAACTTTATAGAAAATATAAAAAGTCCAGTTTATCTAATGATTATATGAGATACTCCATATCAAGATCAGTTTACAATTCAGAAAATATTCAATGTTACAATAATTATCTTTTTAAGGTAAAAAGAAACTTTAAAAATAATCCGAAATATTTTTAACAATTTGTAAATTCTAAGCGTCGAGTCTCTGGATATGATGAAAATTGGAGATGAAGAATCCTCAAATTGATGGTACTGACAGCTGTACAGAATCTAAAATATTCTGATGAATGTGAACCTGACGATGTTCCAAGCTGTGTTCTTATAAAATGTTTACATTCTCTTATATCTCCCATAACCTACTTATTCAACATATCAATATTTAGTGGTTATTTTCCTGAAGTTTGATGGAAATCTTATATTATACTCTTGTTTAAATACGGAAGCAGTTCCAACATTTCCAATTGTAGAGGTATTGCTAAATTAATTGTTTTCCAAAAGATGAAATCCATTCGCATCAAGTTGTTTATTATCTTTCCCCATTTCAGCATGGATTTAGAAAAGGATGTTCCGCTACTACTATCCTTTTGGAGTTCACAACCTCATTTATAACTGCATTTGCTTCCGGTTTACAGACAGACACAATATATACTGATTTCAGTAAAGCTTCCGATAAAGTAAATCACGAGCTCCTATTGTTCAAATTAGATAAACTTGGATTTTCTCCTGTTTTCCTTAAATGGATAGAAAACCATTCCTGTTTTATCCGGTGTTCCCCTATATAGTTATATCGGCCCCTTATTATTAAGAGTTCTAAAATATTACTGTATGCTGATGATGTAAAGCTGTTCCATAGCTTTAACTATTCCTATCAATGTTCCTTACTCCAATCAGATCTTTGCAATCTTTATGATTGGTGTATGATGAATCAAATGGATTTGAATTTAAAAAAGTGTAAACACATGATTTTCTACAGAAGAAGTCCAGTACTCTGTAGATACACAATAAATGAATATCAACTTGATCTAGTAGAAGAATTTCTTGATGTGGAAGGAGTTCTAGGTTTCCTCCAGCGCTGAGGAAGAGAGTTTAATGATCCTTACGTTGCCAAGCAATTATTAACATCTCTCGTAAGACCAATCCTGTAATATGCTTCCGTGTTCTGGGATCCTCAATACGAAGTTCATATAAAGAAAATTAAATCGGTCCAGAAACAATTTCTCTTATTTTGTCTTCGTAATCTTATACGGAATTCTAATATTAATTTACCATCATATGAAAGTCATTACAGCTTATTGATCTCCCTACTCTTGAAAGTAGGAGAAAATATATGAATATTTCATTTGAAATTAATTTAGTAAACGCTTGAATTAGTTCTGAGTTCCTGTTTCGTAAGATTGAATTCGTAATCCCAAATCGTCCAACTAGAATTTTTACTCATTTTATTTTCGAACCAATTATTTATTCCAACTTTGATCCCATGAGACGTATATACAATCAATTCAACAGTTTTAATCCACATATTGATTTCTCAGTAAATTCAATCCGCATTAAGAGCAGTACTTTTAACTTAGTTAAATGATAAGTCTTTATTATTGAATGATTATGAGAAACATTTTATTGTAAATAGTTTTAAGAATAATATGTATGCTAGCCTATAAGAAATTGTAAAAAAAAAATATACTAAGTAATCTATTAGTTATTTTGTAGATACTTTCTATTATGGCCCAAGCATCATTTTATTTTGTACCATTTGGTACTTTTTGGTACTCTCTTTAAAACACTTTTGAAAAACAATAAAATGATTTCCTTTATTTTATTGTTTTTGAAAAAGAAAACCTGCTGTGTTGTCTTCTTCAAAAATACACACGCTAAAATAAAGAAGATCGTTTAACTGCTGCAAAGAAATAATAAATTTAAAAAAAAATCCTTTTGAATTCCAAAACGACAAGGAAATAAGATATTTTTTGTTTCAAATTCATTTTCATTAAATGTTACAATGAAAACATATTAAAGATCTATAATCTTCAACTGTGATCGCAACAGTGTTAAAAAAATATATCTTGGATACGTTTATAAATAAGGGATCTTAAGTTCCTTTTCTTTTTTTTTTTTTTTTTTTTTTTTTTTGCCAAAACGAAAAACAGTATTCAAGATATATTTTTACAATATTTATTACCAACACAGTAGAAGCTTATTATTTTGTGGAGTGTTATCAAATCATTGAAGAAAAAAGTGAAAAAAAGTTCGAGATTTTGGTAGAAATTGAAAGTATATAATAGAGGTTTGTTTGCTAAAAGCTAGGAAAGTGTTTAATTGCTGGGTATGTTTCCAAATTACTAATTGAAATTTTTAAAAATATTTTTTATTAAAAATTGCAGCTGAATCTAAAATTGCAACTGAAAATAAAATATTAATTTATTTAATTAACCAAATTTTACATTACCAAAATTAGCAGCTGAATTTAAATTAAACTTTTAAATAGCAGCACTAAAATTTATTTGAAAATAAAGTCTTTATAACTACATTGAAATTTAAAAAACATGTTACCTGAACACTAATGCCAGTAGCTCAAATATAATAAATTATTTATTTTTATATTGCAATTGCTTTTGATATCCTTTATAGTATTTTTTTTTTTTTTTTTTTCATTAAACCGTCCCATTTTCTAAAACTAGTTTTTTTTCTGCTGCATTTTAAAAGTGACAAGCAGCACACAAAGTAACTTTCAACTAAATTGCATTTTAAGCAATGCCAAATTAAATATTCTTATCTAAATCATTCCAGTTTCCACATCAGTTGTTTGTTATACTTAATGAACTTAAAATGTCTTTATTAATTACAGCTAAACAAACATAAACCTACAAGTTGGAAGGCAAACAAGTTTGAATAGCAATCACAAAATTGCATATTTAACAGAAAAAATGTTTTTCTTTTTTTTTTACTCAAAATCATTTAAGCACTTAATGGTTGACAATAAACAAACTAAAAATATTATATTAAATATGAAAAAAGAAGAAAAAATAAACAGATAAGAAACATTTTTGCATTCGAGATTACAACAATCAGACTACGCAAAATTAATACTTTAAAAAACAAAAAAAAAAAGAAAATTCAAAACCTGAATAAAAATTAAATTGCCAACTATTTCATATTTTTTCTGTTAATCTTGACAGTTTTACAAAAGAAAAGGAAATTGTATTATAAGGCCTTAACCATAGAAATCAACTAGAAGTCCAACTCTTTTAATTCGCTCAGCAAAAATAAAATACTCTCTTTACACGTATAAATTTGTTCTGAAGAAAATTCTACTAACACATACAAAGAGTTTGGTTTTATTTTTATTTTATTTTTTTTTTTTTTTTTTTTGACAGCTGAGTTACGTTTTTTAGAGCAAGTTGGACTTCTAGTTGTTTTCTATGGTCTTAATACTGCAAACAAACGTCCGTCTGTCCGTCCATCTATCTATCTTTCTGTGACTTTGGCTAAATGCTATTCAATGTGTGGGAATTAAAGGTGGTATCTTTTGAATATGCGTTTCTCTTTTTTTATTAATTTTAACATACATTTTCTTTTTTTCTCCATTTAGCCTTTAGTTATAAACAATCAACAGGAAAACGCCTTTTCGTAATATCTACTCTTGTATTTTGCTAGAGAAAGAGAAAAAAAAATTAAAATTAAAAATCTGTGCAAAATTTATGTGACAAAAATTGCATAAATGTAAATTATGAAATGTATAATTTTTTTTCAGTTGTTTGCTTTTGCATTAAAAAAAAACAAAAATGTTTAATCTAGGAGGCGTTTAAAGACATAATTGCTTTTTATGAGATTTTTATCTACGATAATGGAAAGGAAAAAAGGTTAAACATCTTAAAGAAAACTTGATTGTAAAGATGGTTAAAGCGATAAGATTTTGAGTCTTTGCTATTTAATCTACAGAACAACATAGAACAAAAATTAGAAATATAACTTAGTTGTAATCTACATAAGTCTAAACTTGAGTCGTAAATATTTGTATACCAGAAAATCCACTTTAAACTAAGCTCTTTCTAAAGCTCAATCTAATATAGATTTCTTTTCTGCCTTAAATATTATCTCTATTCTGTCATTTGCTATAATTATACAAAGCAAAAGGCAGATTGAAGGCAACATTTCTGCCCTTTGCTATAACTATGCAAAGCAAAGGGCAGAATAAAGGCAAAATTTTAGACAGAAAGGAAAAAGCTATAAGCTTCAGAAGTAGGTTTTTTTATAATCTCAATATACGGTCCAATATTTATTTTATAGTTTTTCCTCATATATATAGGTAAATAGTAGCTTTAATCAAGAGTTTTCATATCGTTCAATTTTTACTTCTATCTTAGGTTTATTAGCTTCAATCCTGAATCTTTATAAAGCTTCAAAAGTAGGTCCCAAATAGCAAAAATTCAGCTTCAATCTAAGCTCTTTCTATAGATCAATCTAAACTCTAGTTTGGTAAATCTTTATTTAATATTTGGTCTTTATTTTGGATAATATTATCTTCAATCTTGAGTTTTCCTGAAGCTTAATTTGCACTTCAACCTTAGGTCTCTATTGAGTCCAAACTTAGCTTCAATTCTGGGTTTTTATAAAGCTCAAACTTCAAATGAGGGTTTTCAAATGAAGGTCTTTAAATACGAGGGTTGACTTTTCGAATTTCCCTCGTAATTATATGAAATGCAACGCTATTCTCATCAAGTACCACCTTTTAATAGACTACTTACTTTGCGTTTAACAGCTGTTCAAAAAAGTGAATTTCGAGTGCTCATTAAACATTATTTTTTTGCGAAAAAAAAGCAGTCAATCAAACCAAGGAGAAGCTCGATAAATACTATGAGGAATCTGCAACATCGATTTCAATGGTAAAAAAAGTAGTTTACTGAGGTCAGTACACCTGAAAAAGTCGAAAAAATCCACGATATGGTGTTGGCCGACTAAACAGTAAAAATGCGTGAGATTGTTGATGCCATAGGCATTTCATATGGCAGCTGGGTTTAAGAAAATTGTCTGCAAGATGGGTGCCGCGTTTTCTCTCAAATGACCACAAATTTAAACGTGTGACAACTTCAAAGGATTGTTTGGAGTTGTTAACAGCAATCCTAATGAGTTTTGCGGCGTTTTGTAACTGTGGATGAAACATGAATAAATTACTGTACTCCGGAGACAAAGCAGCAGCCTAAAGAATGGGTTTCTCCGGGTGAACCTGCCCCGAAGAAGGCCAAGGTAAGTTTGTCGGACAATAAGGTGATAGCAACAGTTTTTTGGGATGCACGCGGGATAATCCACATCGATTACCTTTAAAAGGGAAAAACAATAAACGGCGAATATTATGCCAACTTATTAGACCGATTTAATGAGGATTTAAAAATAAAACGACCCCATATGGCCAAGAAAAAGTTCTTTTTCATCAAGATAATGCAATGGCAAAACTCTATGAATTGGGCTACGAATTGGTACCTCATCCCCCATATTCTCTGGATTTAGCCCCTAGTGACTACTTCCTATTTCCAAGCCTAAAAAAATGGTTTGGTGGAAAGAGATTCGGCTCCAACGATAAAATTATTGACTAAACAAACGCCTAATTTAAGGACCTAGAAAAATCATTTTTTTACGCAAAGTAAATGACGAAACTTGCTCAAAATTTGACAGTAGTCTATTAACAGGTGGTACTTGATGGGAATAGTGTTGCATTTCATATAACTACGAGGGAAGTTCGAAAATTCACGGACTTATTGATCCGCCCTTGTAGCTAATGCAGAACTCAGTTATCGCACCATCGTAAGTCTTTATATAGCTTCAATTTTAAGTCAATCGTAGGACTTTTTATACCTCAATCTTAATTTTAAAATTAGGACTTTTAAAAAAGCTCAATCTTGGCTTCAATCTTACGTTCAATATTATAATTATTATTATAACTTTAAGTATTTAAGTGTTAATTGTAGGTCTTTATAATATTTAATCTTAGGTCTTATTAGAGCTTAATTTAAGCTTCAATCTTAGGTCTTCGAATAATTAATGCTGAACTTCAATAGAAATTATATTTAAATCAGTTATCCTCTATCGTAGGTATTTATTTAGCTTCGATCTTAAGTCAATCGTACGTCTTTATATAGTTCAATCGTATATTTAATATTAGGACATTAAACAACTTTAATTACAGGTCTTTATAAAGCTCAAGTTTGATTTCAATTTTACATCTTAATACAATTAAATCTTAGTTTCCATCTTACAATATTTAGTAGTTAAATTTAGGTTTTAATTATAGGTCTTTATAATCTTCAATCTTAGGTCTTAATAGAGCCCAATTTAAACTGCAATCATTGGATTTAATACAGCTCAACTTTAGCATCAGAATTAGGTCTTCATAAGGCTCAATCTTATTATCAATTCAAGGTCTTTATTCAGCTCAATATCTCTTCAATTTTAGGTCCTCAAGCAATTCAATTTAAGCTTTAAAGCTCAATCATAGCATTAATATTATGTCTTTATAGAGCTCAATTTAAGCTTCAATCGTAGGCATTGATAAAGAACCTTCAGCAGCACAATATAAGCTTCCATAAAAGGTATTTATACAGCTCAATCTTAACTTCAATCTTAGGTCTTAATAGCGCGTAACTTAAGCGTCAATCGTAGATCTTTATTAATCTCAATCTCAGCATCAATATTGCGTCTAATAATACAGTTCAAACTTAGCTTCAAGCGCAGGACTTTATAAAGCTTCATATTAGGTCTTAATATAGGCCAATCTTAATTTTAATTTTGGGATCTGAAGCTTCAATTTTAAGTCTTTATAAATTCTCCAACTCAGCTTAAATCTTAAGACATTACTAGCTCAGTTTAAACTTCAGTCTTTTAATTTTACACAACTTAATCTTAGCTTTAATCTTAGGCCTTAATACAGTTAAATTGTAGCTTTAATCTTAGAACTTGAAGTGAAAACCGTAGTTAAATCTTAGCTGCAAATATGGGATCTTACAAAGCTCAATCTTAGCTTCAATCGTAAGACCTTATAAGGCTTAAAATTTTGGATCTCAAGTCGTTCATTTTGAACTTCTATTATAGGGGTTTATGAAATTCAATCTTGGATTCAATCTAGTACTTTAAATAATTTAATTTAAGCTTCAATCTTTGGATTTGGATCTTAGCTTCAAACTTAAGTCTTAATACAACTTCAATTATAAGTCTTAATATAACGTAATCTTGGAATCAATCTTAAGTCTTTATACAGCCAAATATTAGTTTAAATCATTGAATGTTATACTGCTAAATCTTAAAACTTAAAGCTCCTCAATTCCTACTGGGCTCCTAGGTTTTTAATAAGTTCAGTCTTAGCTTCAGTCGTAGGTCTTCATATAGCTCAATCTTAGTTTCAGTCTTAGAATTTAAAGCTGTTCAATTTAAGCTTTATTCGTAGATTTTTATAAAGCTAAATTTTAGTTTTAGTTTTACCGATCTTTAAACAGCATAATCTTGCCTCCAAGCTTAGGACTTTAAGCAGCTCAATTTAAGCTTCAATTTTAGGCCTCAGAGTGCTTAACCTTGTGTCTTTAAAATGCTCAATCTAAGACCATGAGTGTTTGTATAGCTGGGTTCTCAACCTTATCTTCCCTCCTTCTTCAAGTAACTCAATCTTAGCACTTTACAAAATTTTCTCTACAAAAAATGTAAAATTTTTCGCCATACAGTTCAATAGCAATCTAATAATTTTATTTTCAACCCAATTCATTTAATATTGGCAATTTAAATTTCATATTTTTTTTATTACACTAACATTTATTATTTTAGATTTTGTTGAAAGTTAAAATAAATTTTAAACAATGCTCAAAGTAATAAAAAGTTATTATTTTTTTTTTTTTTTTGCAAAAAATTTTGAAATAGAAGTCAAAAAGAATGTATGACCATTATTACTAACTTATTAATCTTAAAAGACATTAAAACGTTTCTAACAGCAACAAATATCTTATTAAATCTTAAGACAGTAGCTTAAATGCAGTGTTAAGGCGAATTATAGAAAATCAAAGGAATATGCAAAGAACAGTGGGGCAGTAAAAAATATGAATTAATGATTTTTATTAAATGCGAAAATTCAGATCTATTTTAATATTATAATTTCATTAGATCGTGTTAAATGTTTAAGACATTCTTTCTTATTAAAACAATATAGAATTTTTCTATTCTAAAATCTTTTATATCTGATTTTAAATCAGAATTTTTTTAATTGATTTATTATTAAATATAATTTTATTTTTTCTTTACCAGGTGTTATGTGTTTTTTTTTTTTATAAAGTGTTTAATCATTAATCGTGTATTCAGATTTAAATGGTAGCAATTTAAAAAAAAATGTCTTAACATGTTAAACGGCGCCTGTTTAACAAAAATAAATATAAACAGTGAAAAAAAAAACAACTAAAACTGAAACTGAATGCACAATAACAAAAGCAATAACTATTTACTAGGTATGGGAGTATCTAAACAATAACCCAGTGAACATAATGCTTTAGGTAAAATTATAAATACATAAATTTAAAAAGAAGAGTGATAATTTATAAATTTATTTAATTTCATTAGTTAAAAAAAAGATAGTCTTAAAAAATCAACCTTAAACTTAAATTTTTTTTCAAAGCTAGCTGATTTAAATTAAATGGCTGGGTTTCTTGTACATAAAGGACTTATTAAGGGTGACTGGTTATTGCACACTAAGACTCGACACGTTTTTATTGAACCATGAATATTTTTTGGAGTTTATGTTGAAGAGCAAAATAAGCTCTTAACATATTTTTTTAAATGGGCAAAGGAGCGAGGATAAAACAGAAATACCGGTATAGGAGTATCCATTCTTTCAGAAAAAAAAAAAAACAATACAAATAAAAACGGTAGGAGTAATACTAGATTGGGGATTATCCTGGAAAGACAACATTTTGAAGTAAATGAAATGTCTGGTTTAAAAAAAACTATATAATTCATCAACGGCCACATTGAAAACAGAGTAGAGATAGCTGAACGAATATGGGCCTTCTGCAGAAGAGCAATAGGTTCAAAGTGGAATATAAACTCGAAGATGATACGCTGGCTATACAAATCCTCTTTAACAAAATACAGACATTGTGTTGTATTACCTTATGCGCTGCAATGAAAACTATATCGTCGAGGGCTGTTGAGAACATCTTATCAATACTGTCGATCGAAATATACGTGAAGTATTAAACAGCTATGGCCGCCACTGAACTATCTAGAATGGAAAAATTACCAAAATGAAATAATAAAACCAGATTTCAACAAAATATTGATATCTTAACAAGTAAAATTATAACCACAGAAATATGAGACCAAATTTCAACAAGATATATAAACACAAGCTGTTTTTCGAACCATAACTATATTTTTCAAAGTGATCTCATGGCCATTTCGGATGGTTAAAGGAATTTGATAACAAAGCTCCAACTTGTATATTTACGAACAGCAAAATGGTGATCAAAACCTTAAGAAATGAAATAGTTAGATCTAGAAGTGTTCTTCAATGTAAAAATATGATAAACACTTATTCAAAAGTGTAAGAACGAATAAAAAGAATGGATACTTCACTAACTTCCTATGGGAAATTCCAAATCTTGGGATATTGAAAAAGATTATAAAAGTAAATATATCAACACCCAGAAAACTAGTTAGTATAAAAACGGGCCATACAGAGTTGAGAATCCAGAGCATGTGAAGAAAAGGACGATACAATTGAACATTACATGTGTAAATGTGCTGCGTTTGATCGTAATACACATAAAAACTTTAATAGGAATAATATACCAAATCTGGAATACCTTCAGAAGTTGGTTTATAAATTCACAACGAATTACATTGAGGCATTTAGGTTTTTGACAAAGCCAAATTACTGTGACCGAAAATGTTAACATTTCAACATTAAACATTTCGAAAATTCAACATGAAAAAGAATTGATTCAACTAAAAATGTGTATGAAAAAATTTATGAATAAAGTTCTATTTCACCATGATTTTTAAAGAACTCTTATATATATTTTAATATTACTAAGAATATTTGCAATTTATGAACATAAATTATCTATTTAAATAAGTCTTATTTGGCTCTTGCCGAATGTTTTAGAATGTTAGACTCATGGTCTGACTCTTTTCAACCTATCTATTTAAATAAGTCTTATTTGGCTCCTGCCGAATGCTTTAGAATGTTAGACTCATGGTCTCTACTCTTTTGTAGCTAATCTAATATAAAATTATTTTGTTTCCAACCTTAATTCTGCATTTTTGGTTTCCAAGATGGTTAGTATCCAAAATATAGACCTGCATTGTATTAGTCCAATTTATATGATCTAGTTCGATAACATCCCAAAATTTTATCCCCCTATTGTCTAGTCTGCCGAAGGTGGAGTTATCGACGGATGGAGCTATCAGTTTATTAAATCTTAAATAGTTTCTTTAAAGAAATACATAGAAACAAATATGGACTAAATATATATTTGATAGAAAACTAATCTTTGTACATGTAATTGTTTGCTGGGTAAAGGGTAATTTAAAATTACAAGAACAAACAACAAACTACAGCAAACATATGAATGAGTTAGTGAGTTAATATTGTATATGAGAGTGCCAAAGAATCTTTAAGACAAATGTTTAGTGCATACAATAAATGTGACGTTGTCTACTCCATCTACTCTGTAAGTAGCAGTCAGTATATTAAATTGAAAGCAAGATTTACAAAAGTATGGAGGCGATTTTTAGGCTTGATAATATTTATGCTAATTGAGTAATTTATTTATGAACATACAAATTTATATTCATATTTTTATGGTGTTTTTTTTTTTTTTTTTTTTGTCAAATTATAAGTATTTAATAGTTTTTTAACGCTAAGGTGGTCGGTCAAAATGTATGTATGTATGTAATATTAAAAACAAGAAGGAGCCGTAAACTTCCGTTTAACGGATAAAAAAAAATGTCAAAATTGTTTTCCTTGTTAAAAAAAAAAACAAAAACAACATAACAATAAAAGAATTAATTTGTTTTTTTTTTCTTTAATTCTATTGTTATTAATCATCCATCATAAACACTTTATATAATATTCTATGAATTTAATATTTTTAATAATAAAATCATAAAAATTTATGTTTAGCTATTAGGAAAATAACAAAAACAACAACAATGAAAAAAATTAATATTCTTTAAATATATATAAAAAATAAAAATTTCTTGGCTTAATTAAAAATTCTTAACACATCAGATATAAAGAAAAGAATAAAACAAATAAAAACTAAACAGCACAACAGGAGTTACTAATAAACAAACTATAGAACAAATTCTTAGAATAAATTTAAAAAAACCTCTCGTACACACTCATACACACGTAAGAAAAAACGCACCTTGTCGAAACTTAGTGGCTGACACTTGTATGTAAAGGCAAAGATTGAAAAAAATGCATATAAAAAAAATTTCATATTAAATACAAATCTTAGAAATTAGTAAAATATTACTTAAACATTTAAACGTTCTAGTAAGATCAATAAAAATTTGAAAACAAAAAAAAACATTTTGATAAGGAACGTAGTGATAAAAAGGAAAACAAAATAAAAATATTAAAGAGAGACTAAAAAAAAAATAAAGAGTGTAATAGAAACACAAGGAAATGAAACAAGAGTGTTTAAGTGCAATATGTTGTGTCAAACAAGTATGAGGTGTCAATTAAATTTTAATTCTGCATTTTAATAAACAATTAATGGCATTACGATGAGGACTAAAATGAATAAGTTGTTACAATTTTAGATTTACCAGAATTCCTTATTTCTAAGGATAATTAAATACCCAAAGATTCGCTGTAGTCTAGCTTTTAGTGAGCTAGTCTATCAGACTAGAGGTTGTGGGTTCGATTCCCGCTAAAGACTCTGGTTTTCACTATAACGAGCATACGTTGCTATGCTCGGTTAATTACGCTGAAATATAATTTTAAATAATATTGTAACCAGGGCTGTTTGAAATGGAGATTTTTCGCCAAACGGGTCACTTTTTAATCGTTTTTGGCGACTAAAATTTTCAGTTTGGCGACATGGCGATTTTTTTGGCGATTTATTTGGCTAATTTTAAAAATTTCATAAAATAGGTATTTGTGCAGAAATACGATTATTTATTCTTACTAGCAAACGACTATTTTCAGTATTTGCCTATCTAACAAAACGAAGGTACTTAATTTATAAATTCAACTTCAATATAGATTGAGAAAAGTCAGGATTTAACTGAAAAATTCAAGTTAAGACAGTGGAAACACTTCTAGGTGGTTTGCTCAAAACTATATGCTTTCAACGCAGTGAAAACAAAGTATAAGAGAACAAATGTTGTTGCACAATGTTAGAATTATTATTATTTTTTTTTAATAACTGTCAATAAATTTTTAAAGTTGTGAGTCTAAAATTAAGATATTGTCATATATGTATATTTACAATTTTTTAAATTTTTTTGAAAATTTCGAAAAGAAGTCAATTATTTGATTTGTTATGAAATATTTTGAAATAATAGCTTTGTTGTTGTAAAGCCTGAAATGTGTTAATTCGATTGTGGTAATTTCTAAAAAATTGCGGTATTTATTTCCGATATTAAAAAAAAATCGTATTTAATTTTTTATACATCAAAATTATTTACACAGCTTCAAAAGACAATTTCTATGTATCATACTTTCTCGCTGAATAAATAGATGACTACTGAGAATTATGCAAATATTTTAAACGATGTTAAATTTTTATGACGGGTATTTGCTTTAAATGTTTCTATTTTCATATAAGGGATTTTTTTTTTATTAAAGCTTACACGATTTTTTAACCCTATTACTCTTTTACAAATGTTAAAGGAGATGTAACATTTTAAATCTTCATTCAAATGTCACATTGACTCTAAAACTATTTTTTCAATAATTTTAATTTTTTGCGACTTATTAAAATTGAGTTTATATCACAAGATCTTACACTATCTTCTTATAGGCAAGATTTAGAACCATCTTTAGCAAAACTAAGCGTAAATAATTGACTTTTTAACTGTGTAAATAATTTTGAAGTACAAAAAATGTGTGTAAATTACATTTGAAACGAAAAATGCATGCGAACTTTTTTTAATATCAGAAATAAATACCGCGACTTTTTCAGAAATTACCACAATCTTCTCTACACAACAACAAAACAATTATTTCAAAATATTTTATAACAACACAAATATTTAACTTCTTTTCCAAATTATCAAAAAATTAAAAAAAGTGTAAATATATATATGACTATGACTATATATGTATGTCAGAAAAATGCATTTTAAATTATAATTCAATTACTATTAGCTACTGCAATTATCATTGGCTTTGTTGAAACAGAATTTATATATCTAAATTATACGAAATTTGAATCACTAAAAATTACACGACACTAAAACTTTTTTGCTCAGTTTTTATTTTATTTTATTTTTTTTCTTTTTTAGAAAAATACACGAGGTTGTATGTTTTGAACAGCGGTTAAACGCAAAGTAAATGACGATACTTGCTCAAAATTTGACAGTAGTCTATTAACAGGTGGTACTTGATGGGAATAGTGTTGAATTTCATATAAATACGAAGGAAGTTCGAAAAGTCACGGACTTATTGATCCGCACTCGTATCTAAAATTCGAACATGACAAAAATAAAGTTGATTTAAAATTTCATGTAAAACAATTTGTAAAACCATAGATAAAACAAATGCATAGATATCTAATAGAAAAATAATCAAAAACCTAATTCATGTAACATTAACGTTCCTCTCAGATAACGTTCTAGTTGTATTATATGCTTTAAACTCTTGCAAGTATCATGTTCAGAAAAACGCCAATTTTTTATCAATATAAGATATTAAAAATAGCAAAATGTTTACTACAGAATTTTAAAACTATGAGAATATTTAATTTCCCGTTTTTCCGGGAAAATTAAAAAAATATTCATGGGAATTCCCGAGAGTATTTTGACAGGAAATCACGGAATTTCCCGCCCTGAAACTCCGTGACCCCAAAACCTAATTGTAACATAAATAAAATAAAAATAAAGTAAAAATCCAAAAATTTTGTGTATTTTATATGAACGATTTTTGCCGATTTTTTTAATATCTTTATATTTTACGAAAAATTTGCGGATTTTTCAACAAAATCCGCAAATTGATCACAATAACTCATTTTAATATAATAAAACCTAAATAACTCTCATCGAAATGTTACACAGAAAAAGGTCACCAATCACGAAAATAATTCATTCAATTAAAAAATATTTAAATGTACATATAAACACAACAATTCCAGATTCCTTTACATGGCCCGCATTGTTAAATTAAACAAAAACTTAAATAGCTGCAGAAAATAAACATAATTTTATTTATTTTCAATTTTGTTTGCGAAATTCACATAATTTTTTTTTTTTTTAAATATGTTAATATTTTATGTGAGAAAATTAACACAACAAAAAATCAGGAGAGGAATTAAAATAAAATTTATTTTACAACCCAGCCGCAATACGCATTTTTCATGCAAATTTGTATGGAAATTTCCAGGCCGGGCTTGTTGTTATTTTTGTACAATAAATTTACACCTGTCAACAAAATGATTATATAAATTACAAAAACTGTAAAAAAATTAAAAACAGAGAAAATTTTCCAATTAAAAAATTTATTAAATCTATTATGTAGTTGATTGAATGAATTAAAAATTTAAATGAGAAAGAAATCTTACTTGAATTTTATTTATTAATTAAATTTTGATATAAAATGAAACAACTGTGTTAATTGAAAAATATGAGGTAATAATTTTTTTTCCTTTACCAAGCATGGTGTAGCAAAAGTACGATCGTATCAACTTTTCGATTCCTGGTTACTTTTTTTAAGCAAATGTTGCTTGTGGAACAAATGTATATATGTATTACTTTTTTAAGTCTAAATATCAAAATATTAAGGCATACTATTTCTTTTTATTTGTTAATAAAGTGGTGAAGGGTATAAAAGATTCGGCACAGCCGAATATAGCGCTCAAAATTGTTAATTTTAAAGTTATCTCCGTGAAGACACCTTTCATAAGTGTTAAATTATATGTTCTTCAATAAAATTTTATTTTAAAGAAAAAGTAGTGTAGACCAGGGCTGTCAGATGTGGCGATTTTTCGCAAAACGTGGCGCTTTTTAATTGCTAAATTGCTACTAAATTTTCCGTTTGGCGGTATGACAAATGTCAGGATTTAGCTCGAAAATTCGACAATGCAAAAACAAGTCAAGACAGTGGAAACGCTTTTAGGTATCTTGCTCAAAACTGATTGATTCCAACTAAGTGGAAAGATAGTATAAGAGAACAAATCTAGTTATACAACGTTAGAATTATTTTTTTAAATAAATTTTTAAAGTTGTTGCTCTAAAATGTGGATATATGTACGTATGTATGTATGTCAGAAAAATGCATTTAAAATTATAATTTTCTATTCAATTACTATTAGCTACTGCAATTATCATTGGCTTTGTTGAAGCTAAATTTACATATATAAATTTTACGAAATTTTAATCCCTAAAAATTATACAACACTAGAACTTTTTTGTTAATTTTTTATTTTTTCTTTAAAAAACCAAATAAAATTTAAATTTGGCGATTTATGATTAGCTATTTGGCGACAAAGGCTCAAAAAATTTAACAATCTTGGAGTAGACGACACCTTTTAGGCAAATAAAAAAAAACACACACACACATATACAAAAATAATAATTTTTGCAATTTTCAATTTCAAAATCATAAATTTTTGGATTCAGAAGAGATATCAACTTCTTTTTTCAATAAAGCAATTGGTTAAAAAATTTATAAAATCGGACAAAAATATTGGGATATGTATTAAATGAAAGCTATGAAGTATGTTTTTCAGAGCCCTTATCGAGAGCTTTAAGAAGATTTAAAATTATTTGAATTCACATAAGAAACAAATATTTGCAAGCGATGAAAAATTTCCTATGTCAGAGATACCCTATTTTGAGCCCTAATAACTCCAAACTTAAAATTG